>CM068305.1:17433121-17579600 GCA_034768735.1 Schistosoma mekongi
ATTAATGAAATGAGAGCAGTTGTATAGTTCCAGAATATGTAGTTCTAGTGAATCATTTTTGTATTGTTAAGTTCTTCATATCAGAGAAAGCAACATTATCAAAGAAAATTCAGTTTACTAGACTCATTTATTGGCATTTTATATTAAAATTTCATTAACATTAAACTTAATTTATGCTGTGCTCAAAGTGGAGGATTATCAACAAATTACCAGTTACACAAACTTGTATTTTTCTCTTTTTGCAGGAATGTTGTTATTCATACTGGCCAACAGAAAGATCATCACGATATCAGTATTATGTTGTTGATCCTATGGTTGAATACAACATGCCAAACTATACACTTAGAGAATTTAAACTTACTGATGCTCGAGATGGTCAAGCACGTACTCTTCGACAATTCCAATTTACAGAATGGCCTGAACATGGTGTACCTGAGAGTTGTGAAGCATTTATTGACTTTCTTGGACAAGTACATAAAACCAAAGAACAGTTTGGACAAGATGGTCCAATCACTATACATTGCAGGTAAATCTATGGAAATTAAGCTTTTTGTTTGTTTACAAAGTCAAAATGTATTACTCATTGAGTTAAAGACTATGAATGTGTATTTGAAAGAGGCAAATGCTTTTTTATAAGAACATCACATGGTACTCCAGAATCTATTACTGTTTCACAGTAGTGCTGAAATAAGAGTATTTGTTTACGGGCTTGTATTTCCCTTTCAATTTGTTGGTAGAGATCGGTGACAAAGTTCATGCCACACTTAATAACACGTTGAAGCAACAGGCAAGAAACTAAAAATTCTAGGATCTAAGTTCAATAATAATGAATCAACAACATCCTCTATGAGTTGACAACTAAAGGTAGGATTCCGATTTCGATCAATTCTGATTATCGCAATGATCAATTGTACTCGACTGATTTCAGACTGTGAAGATTACAAATAACTAATTATCAAATTCTCTATGAGTATCATGACAAGCTTAGGAACTGAAATATAATTTCCATACACATAGTAGAAGCATCTACATTAAAATTCTGCTGTCAAACATAAAGAAAATACCAGTGACACAGATTTAATTTAACAAGTTCATATGACCTTTTTCTAACAACTTAATGCTACAACAGTAGAACGAGTAATAGAATTTCGACTGCATAAATTATTCTTTAATTAAAAATCAAATCGAACGACAGGTCGACCATTTATAATCCATATGATTATGGCATTTTGAAATATGTAGTTTATATGCAGGAAACGCAATACTTACTAGGTACTTTACTATTGCAAATTGTATGCTTCAATCAACTTCCATTCTATTCATCCACTTCCGTAAAGAGTAGAGTAGATGGGCTAACTAACCAACAAAATAATAGTTGCTTACTTTTGAACGCGATAAGCCTCCAGTTGACTTTAACATTTCAAGTTTATGTAAGTAGAGTCACTTGAATTACTCTCCATAATCTACAAAGTAAACTAAGAAAGGTATTAATTCTGTTCATAACAAAAATACACTTCTTTATTCTTAATAACAAATCACCGGGTAATTCGGAAACTATTGATTCTGCAGTTGAACAGTACCGAGTAAACCTAGTTAGACAACCAGTAAAAGCTATGAGACAATGGGCAGCCGATTCAGTAGTTTAAAGACAGAGAGTGACCCGAAAGTTCCTCGTTTAATCCTTGATTAGATCAATTAAACACACTTCTGATAAGTCTCATACTAAACTGGTACACTTACAAGATACTTCTAGGTTTTCAGCCTAGGTTTTGCCCAATTAAGGTCAGCCATTGGTGTGAAACTTAAAACATCGTTTAACTTTATTTTTAAGTCAAGCTAAGATAAATCAACAACTGTATAGAGTAAACAATAAAATTCAATGTAACATTGTTTCATCAAGAATTCATTTTTTGTCATTAATCTTCATATCTATTTTAATAATTCTTTAAAGATGATAAAAACTAAGCATTTTTATTGTAGTGCTGGAGTCGGTAGAACAGGTGTATTTCTAGCTTTATCCATTGTTCTTGAAAGAATGCGGCATGAAGGAGTTGTAGATATGTTTCAAACTATACGGATGCTTCGAACACAGCGACCTGGTATGGTACAAACTGAAGAACAATATCAGTTTTGTTATAATGCAGTTCTAGAGTATCTATCATCATTTGATCATTATTCAGTATAATAGTCGACTAATTCTGTAATTATTTGCTAAATAATCAGATAAAGATAAATCTGCTAAATTAAAATGCATTTCCTTCAATCTTTTTAATGATCCCAACTAATTGAACTATTACTTTCGAAAACAATTAACACGTTCCATCACCTAGAATCTATTTGTTGTATTGACTTTATGCTTCCAGTTTCTATTAACGTTTAATTCATTGTTGGTTCTGTACATTAGACTGTGACTACTTTTACTAGTACTGCACTGTGCTTTCTATGTATTATGTCAATTATTTATATAACTAGAAATTGTATATGAGCATATATGTATCAATCCATGTATCCATGGATCATTTGAAAAAAGTAATAAAGTAACCTATCTCCCGGTTTATTAATCAATTAAAGAAAAGGATCAACTGTGTTATTTTTCAATTCCAATTGCATAATTAAGTGTTATGGCATATGTGAAAATGAATAATGAGACGCTGGTTGTCTTTACTAAACACTAGGTTCTATTAAAAATGATAATGAAAATTATGCTTATTATGTTAACTTGTTCTTCCATGACTTGCTCCCTAATGTTTTTCTTCAGATTTTATCCATCGTTTTTCTCTCACCCTTTACTTATTTCGTATTCTTCTTTGTCCCTTTCTTTTGGTTATGAGTGCATTTTGTGTTTATTAACATGATCAACACCATCCCTTTTCCCTTAAGTCACTTTCCTTAATTCTGTCTTGTTGAATATAAAGAAACATAATTTAATTAAAACTATTAAAACTACCTTGGAAATGCATCTGTAGATATTTTGCCTAAGGTGCACATATATTAAAACAAACATATGTGGTGATATACCTATATAATATATACGCATATATATACTGATAGGTATGAATATATTTTAATGTTATAAACTGGTAAATATGTACCGCAGTTACTGTTGTTCTTATTTTTATTCAATAAGAAACTTTTAATGTGCTTGTAAAGATATTCATTTATTAAAACTTATCTACATAGTATTAAATGTGCTGTATATACATTATGTAATATGAAAGTATATGTACGGCTGATTATGATACATATTGATTGTGGAAAGTACTGAACTACTACCACTCTCCGGTTTATTAATCAATTAAAGAAAAGGATCAACTGTGTTATTTTTCAATTCCAATTGCATAATTAAGTGTTATGGCATATGTGAAAATGAATAATGAGACGCTGGTTGTCTTTACTAAACACTAGGTTCTATTAAAAATGATAATGAAAATTATGCTTATTATGTTAACTTGTTCTTCCATGACTTGCTCCCTAATGTTTTTCTTCAGATTTTATCCATCGTTTTTCTCTCACCCTTTACTTATTTCGTATTCTTCTTTGTCCCTTTCTTTTGGTTATGAGTGCATTTTGTGTTTATTAACATGATCAACACCATCCCTTTTCCCTTAAGTCACTTTCCTTAATTCTGTCTTGTTGAATATAAAGAAACATAATTTAATTAAAACTACCTTGGAAATGCATCTGTAGATATTTTGCCTAAGGTGCACATATATTAAAACAAACATATGTGGTGATATACATATATATATATATACGCATATATATACTGATAGGTATGAATATATTTTTAATGTTATAAACTGGTAAATATGTACCGCAGTTACTGTTGTTCTTATTTTTTATTCAATAAGAAACTTTTAATGTGCTTGTAAAGATATTCATTTATTAAAACTTATCTACATAGTATTAAATGTGCTGTATATACATTATGTAATATGACTACTACTACTACTACTACTACTACGGCTCTATGTATACATAAGTGTGATAATTTGGAGAAGAATAAGAATATACACTTTAATCAGTATTGCATGCTTATTGCAATGTAGAATTTTTTTAACATAAGTAAAGGAAGATAAGTATACAGAAAGATAAATCTAGAAAGGAAGAAAGGAACTGTAACAGACAAGAAAATATGAATATAATAGAAATATTGTTATCCTGTTAGATTTCCATTTTCCTTAATATTAAAGCATGTATATACGAAAATTATAAAAGGTTAGATATAAGGTATATGGAGATAATCAGCTAAGAATCATGGATTTAGGTCTTATGTTAGCTGACACTGGTGAATAAGGTTTACCTTCATGTGTATAGAAGTTAGTGTGTTTTGCGTGATTGGAATTAGTGTCATTCAGCTCCACAGTTGACCTTTTTCTTATGATAAGTTTCGCATAAAATATGTATTCCAACTATTTTTGTAGCTATTTTTATGTAAAAGCGGTAGTTTATTGATTATGCTGTTTAGTTAAGATATAGGTGAGGAATCCGCTGCACTTACTTAAGTTTCAACTACTCCCAGACTTTGAGTGCATCTTCAAGCTAACTACATAAATCGATTTGTCAGTAATTGCCTAATCGAAACGAAATAATTAGGTAAGTAATTGTCTATACATAGCCGTTAATGCAAATGCTTCTAGATGTAGTTTTAGTTTGATCAATAAGAAAACAAACTACTATTTTGCAGATAATTAATTAATGAATTATTTGGTTAAAATACCAGAGGAATGGAGGTAAATGTTAATTAGTTTAACAGATTACACGAATAATTTGTTCCAGTAAAGCGTAAATAAAGGTGTTAGTGGTATAAATTAATTGATACATACAGGTGTGATGCATTAATAATATCTGACTAAACTTTTGGATTAGAATTAGGTTTTATATGTTGAAATAAACAGTAAAAGGCAACAGTCTATCCAATTAGGTAGATTTTAAAACACAAAACACATTTTGTTTTAAACAAAATATTCAAACAACTGTTAAGCGATTATAGTGAATGATTATTTAGCGTTTGAACTGAATCAATTAAGCTAACAAGTCCCAAATAAGAAGAATCATATCTCCTGGATTGTATAATCTACAAATAATAATAATAGTTACAGTCGAAAATTTGTACTAAATGATACAATTATGCTGTTTAGGTTGTAACGATAGCTGATGGTGACTAGTTCAGTAAAAAAGGAACCAGTTTGATGATGAATTTACCTCATGTATGATATATATATTTACACAAACATTTCATCGCTAAAGTTTGTTATACTGTATAGCTAATCAGGATTAAAACAGCAAAATACAGCGCCAAATTCAAAAAGTCAAGTAAATTAACATTTATCATAAGAAACATTTTTTTTAAAAAACGACCATGATTTAGTAGTTACATCCTTCAGCATTAAAATGGGTATCAGAATTGATAGTTGATGAAATCACATAAAATACGATGATAGGTAAATGACAACAGAGGATGTATAAAGATCAGTAAGCAAATAGCATTATTAGAAAAAAAGAATTATAACAGAATGTAATTCAGTAGGAATAGTTGCACTAATAAAACAGCCGATTGTTGCGACTGGTCCCAAAAACTTCAACGAAGCCTCCAGAACTCTTGAAAGAGCCGGAGACATTCCATCCAGTCACTGATCGACAGAACCTTCCAGAATCTCAGCATGGCGCGTTCCGATTTTGAAGCTTCTTAGTTCGGATTGGGTGGATTATAATATTGATTTTGTTATTTCGAAAAACTATAAATATACGATTATTTTGTACAGAACTGTTACTCTGGGTAATTAAAGAAAAGTAGCGAACTTTCAGAACTGTATTCTGGGGGGACTATTCTCACTATTTCATTCATGAGTAGTGTAATCATTTTATTTCTAAGACTGTTACGTTTCCCCAGCCCGGTTCTCTCATTTAGTGTATTTACTCTTAGTATATTGTTTATTGCTACGAAATACAGCTACTTAGTTATGTACAAGTTGTCCCCATTCACTGCCACTCTTTCCTTCATTCTGTACAGATGTTAGATTTGTGATTGGTTTGCCATGTAGTCTGGTTTTGTGTATATATAAAAGCATGATTAAAATATAATACGTTCTCTGTTCTCACTTCTCGGTTCTCCTTTTTCCGGCTCTCAATTCTGGTTCTTCTATTGTCGGCCTGGGGGGTGAGTGGACTTAGGT
This sequence comes from Schistosoma mekongi, assembly GCA_034768735.1. NCBI lineage: Eukaryota > Metazoa > Platyhelminthes > Trematoda > Strigeidida > Schistosomatidae > Schistosoma > Schistosoma mekongi. The sequence continues at coordinate 17,439,298 of CM068305.1, forward strand.
TAGTCGCGCATCACCAACTAGGTACACTTTCATTGGCATTCGTTCCACTCACCCAAAACCCTTCCTCACTTTCTTCACGCCATAACAAGAACTGTCTATTCATTTTTACTGAAATAAAGTTTCCCTGTCTTCTCGTCTTCTGTCTTCTAAATTTGCGACTACGCGGGTTAAAGGCGTTCGAGTGCTAAAGTTGTTTGCGGCTAGTCAAGATATCACGTACGAAATATAACACCAATACACATACTATTTTGGCTTATGTAATGCACATTGAGCTAATTCAAGTGAAGAATAATTAATTCATATAACGAGTACCATCACTTAATAATTCTGAAATGTTAATTCTTCGAATTATTAACCGAGAGGAAACTGAATTATATCATTATATTCTTAGCTTAGAATTTAATGTAGATAATCAGTCGAACTACTTTTCTCACTAGGAATTCTTTACTGCATTCATTTTGAAGTACTATGATGAAGATAATTTTAGTGATAGTGGAAAATATTTATCATACTAATGGATGATTGACAAGGAATTATTATTAGATATAAAGGGAAATAGCATGTGCCATATTCACTTGTTACAATAATATTGGTTTTTACTTTATTCAATCAATAAATTATCTTCAGGTTAACGATTAAATTGTTTTGTCTTCTAAGGTGATATTGTTAAAATAAAGTTGGTTATAGTTACATAATGTGCTGTATACAGAGGTGCTAAGTTGTAAGAATCTTTTTTTACTGTTGTTCCAAACAGCATCAATATTTAATTCAATTATAGCTTAATAATTTAGTCACAATACAAGCGTTAAGCTATGTTGTTCCGATGATGATTTGGTTAGTGAATAGTTGTCCTCAGAGATTTGTAAAATTTAATGGTTTTTGTATTTTTCTTGAATGCATTGTCTGACTGAACTCTAAGTGTAAGTCAATGCACTGAAAGATTGGAGGCTGATTTATAACCTACACTGTTTCAGTGCATAATGACAACAAGTAATGTAAATTTGATCCGGATAACAGAAAATAAAAAAATACAAGAGATCTGTGGGATTTAGATCAATGTTCAATAAATAGATATGTCGATTAAGATCCTGTCTATCACTCCACATAATAATGGTCATTCAGTTAATTAACTAGACGTCAGTTAAACAGGATAGTCAAATGAAATATAAGAACAAGTAAAGCTAACAAGATTTCTGGGGATAAGCATTCACTAACATGGTCAATGTCAAAACAAGGTGACTTAACGGCGATGTAGTAACTACACTAATTACTTCTACATGAATTATGTACTAAGTAGAAATGACCACTGATGATTTGGTCTGAGGAATAACAATTCTAATAGGCTTATTTTATTTTACAGAGATGCTGATGACGAGGTCGTTAAGTATAACAACAAATGTCATTCAAAAGTACTAAGTAGCTTCAAAAACAACTGCCAAAATCAACCGAAAGAACCGAAAGAAAGACTACACATTTATCTATTTGAAGAGAAATGCCGCATTCATTAACGACTCAAACTCCCTACACAGCAGTCGTCATCTCAATAAGCTAAAATATGCATCTAGTATAATTACGATTATCTACTCAGTAGATGTTTACACACCTATATACTTATATCCTGTAGCCGTGATCTGTATAGAATGCAACTTAGAAGTGCTAATAAACTTAAAAAATGCAACAACACTTCAATGTACTTTAATTTACTCCATTACCCTTAGAAAATTATATTAGCAAACTACTATACATTAAACCTTTAAAGCTATTTAGTGAACAAACCAAGAGATCCCCGTAATTTATTATTTATTACTGGTTGACTACTTGACCTGTAACTTTACTTGACGAGTTGACCTACTTTTTCAAATGTATCTGAAAGAATTTTATTATTTAACTAGTAACTTGTCAATATATAATGAAGCAATATATAAAATAGTTGTAGGTTGATTATCCTATCATTTTATACACTGGTAAGTTTGATATTATAAAATTATATAATGGTCTATAACATAGATGATACAACGATTGATATAATGCTATCGCATTCATATGTTTCAATTAATTGTAGTTTATACGAAAAATGCATGTTTCATTGAATGTATGTATTTACGTATGTATGATCAACATAGAACCTGGCACTTGTGTGCATCGATTCAAGTTGCCATACCCCTGTGGCACCGCAAGATTAACACCACCACCATTAGTAGAAGTTACTTCAATAAAATAAAATAATAATAGTAACAAGGAGTGTGAACACATAGAATATGGTTATGGAATAATTTAAAGCTTATAAATTAAGGGAAGACAATGAGTGAATACATCTGCGCAATTGTGACTGATTCTGGGCGATGTCACTCAGTGTTTCTAGCCACTGGTGGTTAAAATCTTCAGATAACTGAATGACTTACAAATATTCCTACCTAAACTTTACATTAATAGCTGTTCTTAAATCGTTAAAAAGCAAAAATATCCTTATTAAATAATTTAGTGAAACTAACAGAGTGAACATCATCACTTTATTCTGAAGTTGCATCATCTAGTTAAGTAAATTGACGAATAGTATCCTTGTGTCGATAGTTCTTGGTGCAAGATTTAAGTCTCGAAAATTACATTAATTAAATTGATCTTTATTCCACAGTTATTGGTCTAAATGTTATCAATATAATTTTATTAGTGTAGTCAAAAAGGATACTTTAAACTGGCTTCAAATAGATTATTATTTCACGACTTTTGGTTAAATTAGAATTGGATTCTACATTAGGACTTGATCATTTACTAAGGCGCAATTTGTATTATGAAGCTTATTATTCTACTTTTTATTCGTAAGTAATGAACTCTTTAAATATCTCACACAGTAATCAAAAATAAAAGGTATTCTAATGAATAAGTTGTTTTGAACGACTACTTCATCAATCTCCTACAGTTATCAATATAATTCATTTAGGAAAATTAGGTACACATGCATCAAATACACACAGATTTTGTCGTTTCTAGGTATTTTTTATCATAGCATAAGAAGACGAGGTTTATCAAAGCTATGTGATATATTTGCTGAATACATTACAAACAATCTTATCATACGTAAACTTGTTAAGACATATGTGTATGAAAAATACAGGTCAACGAAATAATCGGAATATAAAAAAAGAAAACAAGAGTAATGTGAATAACATTGTGAATCACACTCTACTTTGGATATAATATCAATATTACCAAGGTATTTTTAGTGCAAGTACAAGTTGTTTTTGCACACATAAGGGGGGGAGTGGAATTTCGTAGGGCTTCAATAAACCTTAGTATACAACCCAAACAACTCTTGCACAACACCATGAAGGCTGACTTGATATCGACTTAAAGATTTGTCTTAATTAGGTGTTTAGCACTATAAGATAATGGATGCTTGTCCTATGCATCTATTCTGTCATTCCAGGTCATTTGCTTCGGAAGGCATTTAGGTATATGTTCAACTACGCTTGCATACATATTACGATTAGTCCTCCCTGTGTATGTGTGACAACAAATACAAGTAAACTGATAGACGCAGTGAGATGTGACATACTTTTAAGATCGATTGATTGTGGATACAATTAGAATCTAAAAAATGTATGTATCATACTTCTTGCTACTCATCAGTTGCATGTACGTGCCACAACCTGTTGATAACGTGCGCACACAAACTCTAAAGCAACATGATTAGCAGCAATTGTTCATTGTATTATTCTTATAGATTTTCAATCAATAATGTAATCAACTTCTTGAACGAGTACTATGAATATTGTGGGATTGAATTATCCTTGATAATCGTCCATTTCTGAATACTCACAATGAGACAAGTTAGAACATTAATAATAACATTAACACCACACCCACTGAGAAAGTAGGTAGCTATCTGAACTCAATTGCTTTGTGAATAGTGCACTGGACGATTAAAGTAAGTAGTAATAAATTAGATTTTAATTGTGAACATTGAAACTGTGATGTGGCAAGTTCATCAAGTTGAAAAGTTTTAAATTAGACAAAAATTGCTCCCTAAACTTGACGGCTCATCACAGTTAAATCAGTTCTACAAAGTATGAAAAAAGTGGTTAAATAGAGAAGAACCCTCAAAAAAAAATACAAGTTTTCCAATGAAGACTAATCAAAACTCAGTTTTGCATATCAACAGCGGATTAGTTAAAGCTCGTGTTAATAATAAAATATTCATTAAAATCGTGATATAAATCTCACTATTTTGTTATGCTATGATTAGAAATGCTTCCATTTCGTTATAGAAATGTTCTCTTGTAGTAGTTACTACCTTCCAAGAATGCCAAATGAACAAATCGTAGAGTAATAGTCTTCATTTAACTAATGTAAGTAAAATGAGTAGTTCAACTTTATGTTAATCTTGAAATTGCATGGCAAATAAGTAGACTGACGTAAGAAATTTAAAGTTTTGGGTGCCAACTCAGTGGTATGATGGTCAAGCTGTGGTCAATAAACCTACATATCTTGCGTTCAGTTATTAAATAATTTTACAGCAAGTGAGACCACAAGATTAGTTCTGATAAAAGTTAAAGACTGAGTATCTAGGGAGGAACATCAAAACTGTATCTGTACAATCAAGAGCAGTGAATTTAATGCGATTTATGTGGGTGAAACATCTAGGTAGCTGTGTGTTATGCTGAAGAAATGCAAAGAATATCTACATTCCCAAATCATAGGGAAATCTAAAAAGGCTTGAAAATAGATTGGTGATTGCATTACGCTCTTTGGAAACAGGATATATAGTAAACTTTGATGGAGCTACAGTACTTCCGAAAGGCTTCGCTGAATATAAAAAAAGATTGACAGCTGATCTATGTATATATACGCGAACAAAAATAATGTGTATAGAATAGATGGAGTACAGTTAGCTACACCGTAACAACTCTTGATTAACAAAAAATAACTCTGTCGTTATCATCCACCCTAGGCCAGTAACAACCACAACAACAGTTACTAATTAGTCAATTATTTTATGGAATTCATCTCCAGTTATTTTGCATTAACATTGATACTCACCCTTTGACTTCAGCCAATCATCATAGTTGTTGGCATACTTAATTGACACAAAGGTTCTAATTATACGTAGGATTGTCGGACTAAGCCTAAGGCTTATATTGTTACTGATTAATTTCCCTGAAGAAGCTCAATTTAGTTTGCCGGGAGAAACATTGAAATCTTTAGATTCCTATCGCTGAGATTATTTTAAATATAATTGATGTTTATTTTGTCTTCCATTTCTTAGGTGCAAAATCTCTGTCAATATATTCGGTCAAATACTGACAAATTTTCATTTTGATCCTTGGTGATGCTTTAGATAAGTTTACTGCAGAATCCCTTATTAGGATGAAATAACAATCCCATATAACTTGGTTTCTAATATTTACCTAACTACTCTCGGCCTATGAAGTAAATTATAAAATTCCACAACCTCCACTTATCTGTACATGATTGACTATTTATATGAAGCTAATTAACTGGTAATTTGGTTATTGTTTGGATTGTAAATAGCTGAACAAATTACATGTATGGTGAAATCTAATTGGAGAAATTCTTTTAAGTAATTATCTTCGGTATCCACTACCAAAATAAATAACTGTTTAAGCATAGTTATGATATCAAACACTTATCTCTCATTCAATATTCATACCATATATCAAATAATAAGTGGCTACGCAAAAAAGTCAGGAATCTAGTAGAATTCCAAGTAAATAACAGAATCGGATAATATAACCTAATCAAAGAAGAAGAAAAATAACTTAATGAGAAATATCTACATCAATTAGTTACTACAAACTATATTTTGTACTTAAAATAACGTTTCAGTTTTATTTAATTCAACGGAACTAAATCAGTTCCTTTCAGTAATGCTGCAGTGATTTTCTTTTCATATTGAAATTGTTATATTCTTCTTAGATTATCAGGTGGTTAGTGTTATGACCAACCACATGATAACATTCTGATAAAAATGTAAATTGATGTAAATTCAGTATCTATTCTTGACATCCATTTACCACTAGTCATATGACAATATTTTTGATCGAATATATAATCACTAAGTGAACAGTTAAAAATTGAGTGAATATATTATGAACAATTTTTGTTTACTAGAGAATAATTCAAGGTTCATTTATTTAAAAAGATGTCAAAAATGTGATCCAACTTCTTCAGATCATATTCGATTGATGTTAATCTTTTTTTCAAAAAGTAACATTAAAATCATATTAAACATGACTGACTGATCATTACAGGAATCATAATAATTTGATGTATTCCTTCAAGTATAGCAGAATCATGTCAACTAAGTTAAAAGAGTGATCTACAACTTTACAGACAGTACTGTTAATTGTCATCCTCAATGAATCAATTTGAATTATATGACTCAGGTATAGTTGGGCTATTAACAGCACATATATGTTAAGGTCACTTCCCATATCTAATTATTTATACAAATGTCTTTTCACAGGACTATGCATAAATTTTAGCACTATTTCTGGCTATTGTCACCAAGCCTTCTTTTCTCTACAATTTATTGTGACTATATGGTTAGGTATGTCTGTATTATCGTAAGTAGTGGAATCCAGGATACGCGTTTCGTCTACAGTAATCTGACTAGTGATACGTTAGTACTTGAATATATAGGTACAGGATCTATTTTCAATATCGGAAAAAAACTGAAATGGAGATACGCTCAACTAAAAGGTCCCATATAGGACAAAATATGCTTCTTGTATTCCATTAAATCATAATCAAAATATACTAATACTTGTGATGACGTTCTGTTGGGATAATTAACTCCTCATGCACATATAGCGGCAGAGGCTGGTTAGGTCAGGTCTTCATTAATAAAAAAGCGAATTCATAAGATATTATGAATTCCTGTCTCTATTGGACAAGTGTTAGAAACGTGACTGAGTTGAATGACATACTCAAAAGAGATCTTCACTGATATAAAAACAACATAAATATTTACTCCAGCTGCTTATAGTTTATGCTTAACTACTTTTAGTCAAGCTTGACCTATTAAATCCAACGGCTTAAGTTCATGTAGTCGTTATCAGTGGTAGTAAAGTTTTCTTTAAATTAAATTGTCTAAATAAAAAAAGTTTTAGTTATCCATCATGACAACTATATCAGCGGAGAAAACATCATCACTAAAAGACCATTTACAATATTTTGTACAACTGATTTGGCTCATACGTAGATACTATGTCCAAAAATAAGTTAACTGGCCTACTTTCAATAGCACTAAATCAATTCATACACATTAGATAACACTTTAGAATTTAAGATTCAAATGACCAAATATTTTTCTTTAGCAGGTGACTGATTGTTAGATTTTTTTGTTTCTAGATAATAAATACATACCTTTGACACATAGAACTTTTAAAAATAGAAATGAATTTTAGAAGTTTATCTTTTTTCTGGATAACAAACATGTACTTATTCATGATTTACAATACTTGACAAATCATTTCCAAAGAACATATGTATTAACTTGTCATAAGTTAAGGCTAAATGTGAATGCCTGAACTATTTATAGTAACCATTTTTCTAACCTCTTAGTAGTCAGGTTTCTTTATAAAGTATGTGCTATATCGGGACAAAGAATGGAAATCGTAGTCTGTCAAGTCAATTTTTGTGGTATAGGGACCTTTACTGAAACACTGCATTTGTTGGACATTTAGCAACCTTGCTATGCTTATTGCTTAAATTGTAATCTATTCATAAATTCATTAACCGTTTTTCGTATTTGTTTTCTTTTCTTAGTTTTTACAATCTTACGATGACTTTATAATACAAGTTTCTATACACCGTTCATCTGGTCCAGTATTTAATGAATTTTCTGCTACTAATTGGCCCAGTATATCATACATGTAAACCATTGTTTTCACTTAATAAGCGACTTGGTCTTAACTCCCATTCTTCTGTGCTTATTTACCCTATCCATACCTCTGATGAAGAATTTAGTCGCTCAGGCATAACTCCAACCACTTAGTGTTCCACAAGACTATCAGGCCATTGTCATAATGCCAGTTTTATCGGTTAGTTTCCTCATGGCAATCACTAATATGATCATCTCAGTGTAACAGATAAAACGTCAAGCTTAGGAGAATTGTTATATACAAGATTATAAATTTTCACTTAACTGCTTCCTTAACATCTTAAAAAGAAAGCGATTAAAGTATGCTCACTAGTGATAAGTCGTGAGATAGGTTCTAAGCTCTAATTAGTAGCCATAATCACTAAAGGCCAATCATATCTAGAATAATAAAGATATTTCGGCAATCAAGTCAGTAGCATAATGCTATCAGGATCATCATGAAGAATGAAGGTTGTGGGTTCAATCATGAATAGTGTTTTTGTGGATGATAAGACTTTCACAACTAAAGAGCAACTATCCTTTAGTTCCCGCAGTGTTTTATAGGTTTTCTGGTTGATTTCAGTCGACAATAGAAATTATTGCCATACAGAACACTTCTTGATAGGCATAGATTTGTTAGGACGAAGACATCCAGATCTTTAGGATGGTATTTGACATTAAAAGCTTTACAAAGAGCCTAAGAAATAGATATTGTCTTATAATCACAGGTCTAGTACTTTTACGCTTAACATTTATATTCACAATGTTTATCTTATTTCTCATTTATTGTTACTTCCTTTCCACTCCCACCAAATAAATAGTTAACAAAAGACCTCAGCCGAATGTACATCGCAAAATAACATAGTGAATATTAGAGAGACCAGCTGTGATGCACTGACAGTCTAGTTTCAGTTGCAGAAGTAGATGTTAGTGCTTTTACAAGTGTTACAAAATGAACACATTTTGACTCTCAGTGAAATCCAGGGCATGTGATCTGTCATATTTAAGACTTGACAAATCAATTTAGCAGCTATATTCCTGTACTAATGTTCACACCAATATTCAAACGCAGTACCTTTCACACTGAACGCGCACACGAGTTCAGATATCTATTCGCTAATGAAAAACAAGTACGATGTCCATTTTATTATAAGTAAGCGTTTAACCTATTCAGTCGTTTGTAACAATAATTCATTTTCAATCAGAACATTTTGGCTTGTATGCATTCTGAATTGATTGCCTAGAAAATAGGCCATTTTGTCACAAGTTTGTATGATTCTATGGCTCTCATTGTTTAGTCCGAGTTCATTCACTGAATTTGATATATAGTCGACAGTCTAGGTAACTTAATTTTATAATGTACACGATATTAAATTTTGTGACACCTTTACATTTACATTTCTTGCTGGTTGATACTCATTAGCTAATAGTAACTAAAATCGAGCTGTGAGACATGTTCATTCTTAGATACAAACCCATATTGACTGTCCTAACTAGCTCAACGAATCTATCGTTAACAATATCTCAAGTGTCCCATGAATATTTCGAAAATGAATTTTGCTTCTTAGTTCACAAGTCCTGGTTAATTCACTTTTAATGACTAACGCTTACTTCATAAACACAACAGAATTCTGCATAGTAGCCTGTTATCCTATAGAAAGCGTTTACCGTGATGTCTCGGAATCAGTGTACGTAATCAATTACATCTGAGGTATAATTCTCAACATAAATGGCTCGATATATCGAGGCATCTTGTTGATTATGCATACTGAAAACTTGCTTTAGTAAGTGCGCATTACAGATGTAATAATTGAAAGCGAAATCAATTATGTAAGGGGAGTCAAACATTCTTTATGAAGTTGAGTAAGCCCTTAGATATCTATGGTACCATCCCTGAAAATTGTTTCGTCACTTACGTTTTTAATATTTTAATTTTAAGTTTCTTCTTACGTACCGAGTATCTGCATTCTAATTATGGAACATGAGTTGCCGTTACGGAAGAACCACAGGTTACTAGATATAACCCATACAATTTTTGAACTTTTATTCATGAACGAGCATACATTCCTTTTCAATCAAGAATATTAAAACGATATGACTCAAACAAGTACAATCGTTGATCTGCGTGTTACATAATCACAGACATTTTGCTACAATGAGCCTACATATTTGCGTACATATTGGTCCATACCTGAATCCATGATTTATTGTTAACTGGTTTCATAAATGTTCTGTCACAACCTCCAGAAAGGATAGTCAGACGGTGTTGCTAGACAGATATATATCTGCCATTTACATTAGAATCTTTAAGCTAAAAGTAAACTTGTCACTAAGTTAACCTCTGAAAATGTGATTTAAATGATTTAGTTCTAAACGATTGAATAGAGTCGAATATATTCTGAACATGTCATCTCCACTTTAAATTTTCGTTTTTGTAATTGCATAACAAAGACTGTTATAATTTGGAGAATCTTTAAAACAAGAGAAGGAATTGAATAACTTTTTGTTCTAATTAAGGGATGATCAACAGTGCGCATCTACTATTTCATTAAGCATTAGACGTAGAACCTTCAAGAAGTGCAAAGAGCGCCTAGTTTTTAGACTACCAATTTAGAGCTGGATAGTCTAAATTACTAACTTCTGTTAATTTCCAAATACTGAGCAACCTTTAACAGTAGCTATTGATAATATATATCTCGATCCTTACAAAGTTGAAATTCACCAATTACATCCCATAGTTTGTTATAATAAGTTGACAGTGATCCACAACTCATATACTAACAAACATTCTTATTGTCAATCTTTAACATTTTAACCACTGACTTCTTTATAGTTCTTTAAACGTTTTGTGATAGCCAACCTAATCTAAAAGGTTTTTCAATGATAACTAAAACTAACCATTTTAATAGAGATTGACCCAGTAGAGCATAAAATGGTCTCACTGTCTTTAATTCTGACAGAATGCATAAAAAGAAACAATCAGAAAAACTGAAAGTAATAAGACGGTATATGTACAATCTTAAGGTGAAAAATTATTTTGATGATTCAATAATTATCAATGGTATTCATTATTCAATATAAAGCAATCAGTCAACTTTTAGTAAGTAATAGGGTTCTGGTTATCCAGCATAATCCTTAACCATTCGAGTACATTAGGTCAAGAATGTCTGGGTTTTAGTTTGTTTAAATTCTAATTATATTTAAATTACCTAGCAGCATGCAAGATAGCTGTTTCCAATAAGAAAAGTGATTCATTATTATTATTATCTTCATCATGATGATTATTGTCTTGTTTCCCTTGAATAATGTTTATTCTAGTTTATTGTAAATGATAAATAAAATTTTCATGCATATAAAAATCAATTTCCAATCTTCTTAAAGGTAACTACTCAAAACATAAATGTTATTATAACTTTATAATAGTCATTATCATAAACTGTAATTCCCTGAAGATTCAGTTAAACCTTCCACTGCCCTATAAGTTTAGTGTTCATGTGATAATCACTTCTTATAAAAGATATATACATATATTGTCATTCACTTTGAATTACATTAACTTGTATTTTCAATTATCTTTTGATTTGATAAACAAACGCCACAGACTATGAAGGTAGGTGGTATGGGTTTTAATCATACAAAGAGTATTAGTTCCGTTAACTAGGATTCGGTAATTCTTTATCTTATATATTTAAATAACAATAAATGTATGCTAGTATTATATAAGTTGGATTGTGACTGGCAAGTGGAATCCAGGACGCTCGTTTCGTCCTATTTGGGACTCATCGGCTGGATGTACCTGCACCCCAATGTTGATGTTCACACTGGGATTCGAACTCAATCCGTTTCGTGTCGAACGCCACCACGTTCACCACTAGACTACTAAGTCCAGGCAATCACACTTGTGCAACGGGCACATTGGTATTAGGATAAACTTGTATATTCCCGTTGATTTGTTATAAACTGAAGCTGGTCAGTCATTGCAGGTACATCCAGCCGATGAGTCCCAAATAGGACGAAACGCGCGTCCTGGATTTCACTTGCTAGGTTTCTAAAGCCATTCTGTGATAGAAAATAAAAACTTCTCATTTGCTTTAAATAGTGAATGTTAAAAAGAACCCAATTATATGAATGTTGTTTGAAAAAGATTCTAATCCACATGTGTACAGGAAAAGTTTATACATCTCCAAGAAAGCACTGTTTTCATTCTTCTATCATTGAAGTATAACGCTATTTGTCATAACTTAGAGAGAAGAGAGTCAACTTTTAAACTATTATTTCATGGTTTGCTTTAAAGAACAGAATGTAAATTTTAAGATTTTTATTATTGTAATCTTTTCATGGTACAAATACAAGTCGTTTTTGTGAATAATTAATAAACTAAAAGAATAAGCAGTAATAGGTTGGACAATTCCAAAGTGACCACATACCGCCTTAAAGCGTAAGTGTAACGAATAAGTATGGGAGGACTATCTATGACTAATGTATAAAATAAGATGAATGAGTTTAAAATAACTTTGCCAGACAACACCCTATTCAGCCATTTGGAAAACAGCAAAATTTGAATGAATGATTTACAATAGGGAATGGGACTGATTCCAAAACGATAAACGATAAACAAAGAACTATGGAAAAGCTAATAATTTTCAGTCATAATCAAAATAAAGTGAACAGGATACTTCAGTCGTGCGAGTATTCAACTATTAACCGTAAATTAAGTTGATAATGTTGTGTTCCTCGAAGTAATTTGTTCACTTGAATATCTAAGTGTTCCGTTAGTTAAACACATAAAAAGGTTACAAAGTCCTTAGCTCATGTAGTAGTTTTGTCGCATTTAGTTTACAATAGTTTTGTTACGACAAAAGAAAAGAGAGAGGAGGATTTTAGTTGGTAGACGCGAACGCCAATCGAGTGTGCCTAGTTGATAATGCGTGACTAACCTAAGCCTACTTACACCCCCCCCAGACAGATAATAGAAGAACCAGAATTATGAACCGGAAAATGGAGAACTGGGGACCGAGAACTGAGAACCGGAAAACCGAGATCATATTATATTTTAATCATGCCTTTATATATACATAAAACCAGACTACAGGATAAACCAATCACAAATCTAACATTGGTACAGAACAAAGGAAAGAGTGGCAGTGACTGGGAGCAGGTTGTACACAATTAAGTAACCGTAGTTCATAGTAATAAAAAATATACTAAGAGTAAACATACTAAACGGGAGGACCGGGTAATGGGAACGTAACAGTTATAGAAATGAAATGGTTACATTATCCACAGTATTAATAATTGAAATAATGTTCTTAAGCACAGTTCTCAAAGATAGTCAATCTTCGTTATGTGCCCGGCATATCAAGTTTCATTAAGGATGTATTCTCCTACATACCATTATTTAAACAACACTTACTGTATAAGAACGCTGAAAACACACCTCAATAGATTATTATAAATTAATAGATTAATATGAACTTTATATCAGTGCATCTGTGAACTTCTTAACGTCAAATATTATTTAAATTTAGTTGATTGAATACTTCACAGATTGATGTTAGAAGAGTACCACTGAAACTAGGGAGCACTGGACAGCTGTTTCGTCCTAGTATGGAACTGCTAAGCAGTACGCACCCTAATGCGGATTCTACTATTGGATACCGGCCTAGCGGTGTAGAGGGTTAGGTGTATTTCAACCTGAAGCCCTTGGAACGGAATGTAGGATGCGCACTTCTGGGAAGTTCTATGCTAGGACGAAACAGCTTTCCAGCGCTCCCTTGTTTATAATGGTACCCTTCCAACATCAATGTGTGGCGTATTCAATCCACTAACTTAATACCAATCTCCATAAAACTACCCAGTTCAAATATTATTAAGCTTATAAGCAGACTTTACCCATAGTAAAGTCTATAGAGAATTTCTAAAGCCTATTTAAGACCAAACTGCTGTCACCTGTAAGCTTGGAACAGTAGTCAACTGGTTAGTGAGTTTGACTATCAGTTACTACGATGAAGGTTCAAGATTTCTCCTATTTTTTTACTGTTTCAGCAGTCAATTAACATAACTTACCATCACAAATAGTGTGGTTTAAAATTGAGTTCAGGAATGTTTACTTGGTAAATGAATTTAAACTCTGCTATACCGTACATTTATAATCTAACCCGCTTAATCAAACTCAGCATATTGAGACCTAACAGCAAGTACAATCTTAATTAGACGACTGAATCCAACACCAAAAATTCACATTTTCATAGTGAACAAACGAGGATACTTATTTACAGTCATTAATGATATCTGTCACACTATCAAAATTCTATCGTCAGCCCAATACCATTCTGTTATTCACCAGTAAAGCATACTTGAATTACACAATGTAGTCTATAACTTAGAAATATTCTATAGACAAAAAAATTTCAAATGATTACTTTTTTCAACGTAATCACTATAAACTATGTTATTCTTTAAATGTTTTTATTGGATATGACACTGATTTCCAAGTATTGTTACCTTATTTTCCCTAGTTTCATATGTGCTTATATGCTTACCTGTAGGTGTGCATATATGTGTGCTTTCAACAAACAAGACTGTAGTATGGACCACAATGAATTACCTTATTCTTACGGTTTAAGATAGTTAAACTCTTACTGACCCCTGATATTGATCTTATTAACATCATGTTCGTTAAAGAATGAGTTGCAGGTGTGTAGACAAAATGTCAGAAAGTTACTAGTCGGACAAGGAATTTATTGATTTCGACCAAAGAATATAATTATGTACACTCCAACTGTTATAAATGGCATAAGATGATGAGTAGGCGTTAACATCGTATGCCAAAATTTAACTCCATCATACTTAGCTTGATGGTGACCATAATCTTAGTTACTCGTAAGTCTCCATGTGGCAAAAAAATATTCTCCCAAACAAATAAGTAATCCTTTTATCTAATACTATAAGTCCAACATTAATTACTAAATGATTTCATACAAAGGTTCGAACCCATTACCTCCATGATTCACTGAGTTCGCAGAGACTTTAGACCATTCAGTTAATACAATATCATGAAACAGATGAAGTTAGAAACGTGTACCATAGTGTACCAAAAGATTGATATGATTATTATGTGCCCATCAAGGATTCCTCTCCTGGTAAGGCTATGTCTATACTTTTGAGGAGTACGTTGATAGGATAAGCGACCTGTCTGTTGCTTCTTGAACTTTAAAAGGAGTCTAAGTTCATTGTAATCAAAAAATTGCAACAGTATCCACAAATCCCTACACTAAAAATGATTCCAAAACCTCTGAAATAGAACATAATTAATATAATGGGTGAAAAAAGGCCTGTTTTCCCAGTACTCATAATTGTGAAAGACCTAACATCAATGAGAAGGAACTGTCTTCGTCTGGTCTATGGCCTATAACGAATACTGTAGACTAGGAAAAATTCATGGTAAACGGTTCTTTACACCTGGAATACTGTACTGGTCTAAAGTAACCCCCGATACATTCAAAAGTAATGCTTGCAATAAAAATTGTAATAAATTGAATAAAACCCATTTAAGTTTATCCACAGTATGAAGCGCTGGAACTAACTCAGTGGTACGGTCTTCGACTACGGCTATAACTGATCTCACCTCAGATCTCATAAGGTAGATTGTTTCCCCTGAAGATAGTACTAGCTGATAAATCCTAGTTGCCACAATACACAAGAGTGTTTCCAACCACTTAGCATCTAGAAATAAATCTATTTCACAATAACGTGAAAAATTCCATTAAGACATTTAATGAAAATAACAAGTGAGCAAACGAAATTTCTTTTCAATTGGTTTTTCGTCAAGGGTCGTCAAGTGAACACCAATACTTCGATTAATCTACACGAAGTCTATGAGTCGTATATATAAAACGAAAGACGAGTTCTGGATTGCACTGCTGGCCACAGTACCAAATACACTATGATTTTATTGCCTTACTTCGTTCAAAATGTACGTCTTAAGCAATTGATTGTCATTATCTGTTCAGATAATTCAATATCTGATTGAATTCGTTACAACTTGATGTTGGAAGGGTGCCCTTGAAAACAAGGGAGCACTGAACGGCCGCTTCGTCTTAATATGGAACATTTCAGCATTACGCACCCCAGTAGGAGATCTACCATTAGATGCCAGCCCAATATTGCAGAAGGTTAGGCTTTCGCCAACCTGAAGCCCATGGTGCGGAGTGTAGGATGTTTACTTCTGATGAGTCCAATACTAGAACAAAACAGCTGTTCAGTGCCCCGTGGTTTACAATGGTCCGTTTCCAACATCAATCTGTGACGAATTCATTCAATTAAACTTAATACCAATCTCTACAAACCATCTCTATTCAGTATTTTTTTTAAAAACGTTATGTGAGTACTTACCTTTAGGTCTTTCAAACAACCAAAAACAAATGGTAAATATTTATGAAAAATAAGAACTACAAATATTGCTGGATGGAGCAAATTTACTACATGTTACCAGATCTTATTTTTTTAGATCTGCACAAAACTGTATAGATTACGAAAAGGTTTCACCAATTTCACGTTGGTTACAACATGCAAGTAATAGTTATTTGGTTTAATAGTAAATAATAATCATAACATGTTAAATTTATAGATGAGATTATTGAGAGACAGAGAAAGATAGAGGTCAAGATGCAATCGAGTCCGTGAAACAGGTACTAAATTTTATGTTAATAGTAGACAAGGTGACAAAAGTTAATGGTATAATAATGGTGTGAAAAGCGTGGAATGCCGAATTAACAGACAGATTTAGCGAACAATATAAGAAAACAAAAAGACTAATCTAATCAATTAACGTCCTATAATGAAAACTTAAGAGTTATAATGAAGGGTAAAATATGTCCACAAGTGACGATAGGGGAAATAAACAGAACGAAATGTTGAGATCCTTAACGAATTGTTGAAAGATAAAGTCAGGGGCAAAGATAGAAATGGGGGGGGGAAGAATAAGTAGGAAATGGTGGTAAAAAATCAGTTACGATGGCAATACTAGATGAATTAGAAATTCCTTTTTGTCTGAAAAAATTTAAGTTATTATGACGATGTTATGGCGTGAGGAAAGAAGAGAGGAGGGTTTTGGGTGGGTGTAACGAACGCCAATGGAGTGTGCCTAGCAAAATGATAAATATAACTAGTGGTTAGTAGTGAAAATCAGTTTTCTGTGTTCTTCACTTTTTCTGTAGAATGGGTAACAAATAAACTTACAACAAGATAAGTCAGCGATATGCTGTCATATAATCAGCAACTATTCTTCGAGCTGAGATTTTCCTATATGAATGGAAGATTGGTAAACATATTTTCCTTGGGGATTGTGATTTGTAGAATCGCATTCGTTAACATGGAATACTTTCGTATAAACTGTGCAAGATAATCATTATTTTACAAATGACTTCCAATTTACCGTCTAATAAATTCGAAGAATACAGTCTGGCTGCTTTCAAGAGTAACTCCATGACTATATGTATTTGACACTAATTGTTAAAATTCAAATATTGGCATGTCCATGAAGTTGTATGATAAATAGATCGTGAAACTGAACTATTTTTCCTTTTTCTTATCTTTGAGTCCATGTTACATTCAACATAACATTTATTAAATATTCTACTCCTTTATATGATTTTATATGTATGTGAAAGAATCAGAGAACGTAAAATCAAATGTATTCAAGTCAACCCTTAATGTTCATTATTCTTGTTTTGCAAATATTCATAAGGGTAAAACATTGTACGAAATGACATATTCTTAAAGTACTTTGAAATGCAGAATGATTATATACTTCTTTAATGTGAACTTGTGTGTAATTTAATGTTATTTTGTTACTCCCGTTATCTCGTAGTGCTAATATGGTATGGCAACTTGAACCTACTGGAGTATGTGCCCGGTTCTACGTTGCTGCTGCTGCTGTTGCTGCTGCTGCTGCTGCTGTTGCTGCTGCTGCTGCTGCTGCTGATGATGATGATGATGATGATGATGATGATGATGATGATGATGATTATGATTATGAATGTCATATATCACTATTATTTTAGAAGTTTCCCCTAACCACTATATAACTATTTCTACGAAAAGAATTCAAAGCATACATCTTCAAACGAAACGGTAAAGTACTATGTAAAACATGACCTAAACGTTTGATGAAGCATTTTTAATTCTTCTAAATTTTCTCTGATTTCATTCAAACCAATAGGTCTATATAATTTGAAATTGTCTGTATCTTCTTACCGATGCTGTTATGAACCAAAACTGATCAATATACTAGTGTCAGGTGTATTCATATGACGAGTCCCAAATAGAAAGAAACATTTATACAAGATTTTACTTACCAGTCAAAACCCAACTTTAATTAAACCAATACGTTTGTCTAAACAGACATATAAATAATTTATCATCTAACAATTTATATGGTCACTATGTAAAATAAAGAAATACATATTCAACTAGGTCGTATACCAAAGCTGTAAAGTCGTAGTCTATATGTGAAGTTAATTTTACACTTAATCTACAACACGATAGGAAATTTGTTGAGTCACTAACAAAGATATCGAAGTCGCTTGAGAAAAGTTTTCATATGTCTAACAGAATTCATTTAATTGAAGAGTATTAATAAACATGAAGATCCTAGATTCAATTCTGCCGGGAAATCAAGCGTGTGGACTGCTGAGGGGTCTCATATGTTATCTCTTAAAAACTTGACATTTGCAATGTATTGAAAATAGTGATCTCAATAATATCAATCAGTGCATGAACACGTCTGCTATATGACCACTAATCCTCATGCCGGAATGAAGAACAATAGATAACTAAGCTAACCACTGGACCGTCAGATTATGTTTCACTCATCCATTTATATACACACAAAACCTGATCATGTTTCACACAAATAAGGTGAATAACATTTATACAAAACGGAAACAGCAATGACTAAGGGCAATAATGACAATGTACAGGTACATGATTAACTGATTACAGTTCCTAGATGATAAATGGTATGTTAGCAGTTTATGAGCCCAGTGGAAGGTCAGGGCGATGGGAACATGGCACTAATCAAAATAAAATAATCGATAAACATGTACTAGGATTAAATGAAACAGTCTTCTGAAAAATAGTCCGGAAAGTTAGTTGACCTTCTTGGATCGCCCTGTACAACACCATACTTTGACGAAACGAATGTCCACTATTCCCCGGTTTTCATTAACACCCAACCGACATCAATCTGCGACGAATACAGTCAACTAAATATAATAGCCATCTCCATAAAACCAACTCAAATTAACTAGAATAAAAATGGATTAGTTTAAAACAGTCTTCCTTCGCTCTCCTTAACTATATGATACTATTTCATGTTATTTTCTGCCTATTTTTTCCTCTTACCTTCTTGCCTCTCGTAATTTTCATTTCCTGCTCATGTTGTTATGTCTTAGCTACCGAAAATTCTACATGCATTATACAACATATATCCTTTCCATCCCTCCGTTGATTCGAATGCAGATGTTTTCTTGTGCTCAGACATATATAAACAATTATAATTTAATTGACTGAATATATCATAGACTGATATTGACTGGGTACCATGGAGAACCAGGGAGTATTGGACAGCTGTTTCGTTCTAGTGTGGAACTTGTCAGCAGTGCGCACCCCAGATTCCGCACCAGGGGCAACAGGTT
Organism: Schistosoma mekongi; assembly: GCA_034768735.1. NCBI lineage: Eukaryota > Metazoa > Platyhelminthes > Trematoda > Strigeidida > Schistosomatidae > Schistosoma > Schistosoma mekongi. The sequence goes on from CM068305.1 coordinate 17,458,879, forward strand.
GACGGCGAGAGCCTAACCCTCTGTATCACTGGGTCGGCATCCAATAGTAGAATTCCCACTTCCCTCAATTTGTGATATATATTATAATTTAAGTTGGTTTGTGGTTGGCATACAGAATTTAGGATGCACGTTTCATTCTATTTGGAACCTGTCAGTTAGATGTACCTGCTTTCCACTATCTGTATTCACACCCAGACTAAAACTCAATTCGTTTCATGCCAAACGTCAGGGATTATTGAGGCACACCGCTCAGAATGTACATATGGCAGTAAAAACTGGTCATTTTTAGTCCGTATTAAATCATTTGAAAGATTCAAACACATTCAAAATATATAAACAACGTTTTTTTTAATGTATCTAACTTTATCTGACATACATTTTTAGATTTCTTCTGCTGAAAAAGAACAATTTATTTATAGTTCTGAACTCTAATTCTCTGATCTATTTTCCCATTTATCTTAACATGAATAACTAGGCATTACATGTAAACAGATAGATGTTGTAAACATACTTTTGGTTATAAAGGCTTAAATGAATAAACAACTTAGGTATAATAAATAAAAGGAAGTAGCATATTTATCATTGAAACTACATTATAAAGTACATCTTAATATTCATGAGACTTTGTAGGCAATTGGTTAGCAACATGTTACAGCTTCAAGCCGATAGACAAACGTGGTACTGTACGATTGATTTCGAATAATTCCAATGTTTCTCTAAGCTACATTTTCTATTAAACATTACAGGGAACTAAGCTTGATAACTATTATCAACTTTCACGCTGAAAATGATCCGATATTATCTGACCTCAATACAGTTATAAGTGACAATAGATGCATAATTCAAATTATCAAAACAGTAATAACGGAAAGCGTAGTGTGATTAGTGAATTTTTGCGAAAGAAATTGCACAATGTCTTAAATATCTTTTATTTCTGGTCTGGAGTTCATGAGACAGAAAATTACCAGAGGTCTGTTGCATATCCTCGGTAGGCAATAATATGTGGGGGAAATGTGTAAATGTTTTTTAGATTTCTATGCAAACAAGCCATTTAGATTGTGAATATAGTTAGAATGTATTTGGAAATTTTCCGTTGATTTGTAATGGACTGAAGTTGATCGGTTTATGTTGCGATATATACATCCTGGTTCACAAGTATTGTTTGATTTGGTTTGTGGCTGGCCTGCAGAATCCAGGACGTGTGTTTCTTCCTATTCGGCACGAAACGAAATTAGTTTGAGTCCCAATACTGATGTTCACACTGGGATGCATCTTCATCCAGTTGGCGAGTCCGAAATAGGACGAATCGTTTGTCTTGGGTTCCGCTTGATAGCAACAATTCAAATCAACCAATTTGGTTTGTGAGTTTTATTGTCCATAACTTGACAGTAAGTAGGCAGTTTAAAATAGTAAGATGGCTATCAATGAAAAGTCTTTCTTTGGTTGACTCGTATAAAGCAATAACTATTTACCAAAAATATGTTACGCTATTCCGATGAATTCCATGCAACCATTCTTAAAACTAACACTTGTGTTATCCCTGTTGATGCTAGCAAGTTAGAAGTAATTTACAGAAATCGTTAATTGGCCTAGGTCAAATGCTACTCAGTACTAATCAGCAATAAATGTATATAATATCTTGGTTGAACTTTATATAGGGCTTGAAACGTTGTCAGCCAGTTCCAAGGCCTTAGATGCAACCACCATGCTATTTCGGTAGCCACCACCTAACTTAGCTTCAACCAGGATTTACTGCCAAATACTCCTAATCACTAACTATCAAACGTACAGTAGACGATATCAAGTCCTTTGAACTGGTAACCACATTGCGAATTGACTGATTATCATTGAGGACAAGACAAATACGATAATGACCACTATTCAGTGACTAGTTAATGTTAATAAAATTAATAACATCATCCTACGGAGCAATTTGATTTAAAACATAATGTTCACGAAATGTTAGCTACAGTAAAGTGTAGGAACTATTAAACGTAATACTTGAAATATTCGCGCTCAGTTTGCGAATAGGGCAATCATTGTCCCTATTCATTAATCACTGAGAATCAATGAGAAGACAGTATTTATGACTGAATAGTTTGTTAAGAAAAAAACTTATGTTACAAAGGATATAAATATTTGATATGGTTTTGTAGTGCTGTTTCAGCTGTGAAGCCACAGAAACGATACTAAAGAAATATGTCTATATGACTGAAAAGTTGTCAGTTCACTTTTCATTCAATTTGAAGTGAAAACTAATTAAAATATGCCTACCAGAAGTTAGTCATTACCAAAAGGGAAAGATTTATTAACAGGTAGATGCGTATCACAGTGGTTCTAGCCAGAAACTAAATATATAAATCCGTCGTTCTTACCATAAACTTTGTTCACTTGATGGTTTCTATAGGTAAGGCATTATATAATGAGACTTATTTCATTAATGATACAAAACGTATTACCAAATAACAATAAAATTATACGTATATACTATTTTAGGGTTATAACCCTAATCTTAACTTTAAATTCCAACTATACAACTAATTCACAACCCTAAATACTAATTCCGGAATCAAAATGAGTTTTGCTCCCAACATCGTGACCCTACTATTTGACCCATGTCGCATTACGTTTTTCCCTGTCTTACAGTACTTCTGAACTTACGGTCGGACAGAAGGCTTTCACGCGAAAAATAACTGGCACAATGTTGAAAAGCGCCAACTTTTCCTCCAATGTTTTGCATGCTGTTTTTCACAAGCTTATGTGATTTGGCACTAATCTTTAAGTTTATAGGATCACTTTCCATTTTAGCTTGATTAAGATGGAAGGCTGGATCGTCTGAGTTAGTTCTGGAAATGGTAGTTTCTCACTTGTCTTATCTTCTTTTTAAATAAGTCGTCAGACTGGCTGCAACCATGTGTTGAAGTGGAGAGATCTGATTGTCGACTATTCTTACTACAAAACCTATTTCTTACTCTGAAACCTGACATGAAATCATATTTCTGATACTAAAATACCAATTTTAACTAAAATTTCTCATCTTTACCCTAAATACTAATCCTAGCTATGATATACTATCTATGGTATTCACTTTTAATACAAATTCACAGGAATCTTGACGATAACAGCTCAACCCTCCTTAGTTAACTTGGAAATTTTTCTCTTTCATTTAAGTACTGTGTTTCTTTCGTCTCATACTCTATGTACTATAGTCGAATCATCTTACATTTTAGTCATTTCAACTAATGAGTAAAGCATTTCACTTTAGGTGAAGTTTTTGTTTAAATTCATAATTTCAAAGTTGTGACAAGTTACATGTATCATCATTGAATAGATAACAAAATATTGAAAATTTAACATATGTGAAATACATGTATTATATATTGAATTTACTGAAAATTAACAAATTCTCATTTCACCCTTGACAGAAAATTAATTTGATTTTATGATACTATCAATAGATCATATTTTATATGAACATCTTGTTGACAAGACACATCAATATTACTACCTATCCACTATCATTAATTTACATGGTTAATACAATGATGTCTACAACCTAGAAAACTATTTCAAACATTCGTTTATTCAATTAATCATTTGGTTTAATGTGAGAAAACTGAAAATAAGAACCATCTTTGCATGATAAAATCAATTGAACTGGATACAAACAATCAAAGAACTTGATTGATTTTATTCAGTAATTGAAAAATATCTAGATTTTTGTCAGAAGGAAACTATTTCTAAGCTGTTATTGGATTTTTCTAATTCTATGTTAAGTATGTTTTCATATTTTCATTGACCCAGATAGTCTGATAGCAATGGCTTAAAATGATGTGGATTTGAATCCCAAAGGAAAAAATAAGTTCTTCAGGATGATAGATAGCCACTTCTACTCACTCACAGCAAACTGAAATACAGCATCAACTCACTAGTGAATAGCTTTTCGAGGTAATTACTGGAGTCTTAGTGAGAAGTTGTGACCAGTGAACTTCAACCGTGTCGAGTGTGAGGCAGCTACCAACTGATGGGAATGGATGCGGTCACACAAAATATATTGCGAACTAACTGAATTAAAAATATTGATCATTAGTAGCCGGCTTTGTGGTTTAATGGTAAATCAGAGCCAGTAGGTCCTGAGTTCGTTTTCTAGTAGCGAGGTGAATGTGCATTGCTGACAAGTCTCATAGTAGAACGAAACGGCTGTCCAGAGCTTCCTAGTGGTGATTGGTTTTCAAATTAAGACTAGTACGTTATATCAAATGAAATACAACTGTTACATAAAAATCGTAATCAGCCTGAGAAGCAGTACACATCTTAATACTTCGTTAACGTATAGAAAAAAACAAATATATTCAAATTCACATGTCTACTGTTGGTATACATCGTTCACAGGTCCACTTACAAACATTATAACTGCGGCATACAATCAGCCAATACTTTTCATTCTAGAATGTGAGTAAGAGATTAATAAATAGAAAGTACTAATTAATTGGTTAATCCTAGTTTGAAATTTTAAGTTAATACTTACTGTTAAGAGAGTGCAGAAATTTTCATATTCGGTGAGTACAACAATATCGAGTTACAGATTCTTAATCCAATAGCCAATACTTTCAATATTACTCAAATCCTACAGTTATGAGTGATTCTTACTGATGACTTTCTTATTCATAACATTGCTTTCTTCTTCCTCCCTCCCCCCTCCACACTCCATATCAAAGCTTTTCGATAGAATTTCATGCAATTTATTTCTAGGTCACTTTTTAACGTACCACTAGTTGTTTCATTCAAGTTTCAGCGATTACATACTTTCTTGCCAAAAAACTTGTCACAAATGACAAATCATTAGTCACTGATTTATTTATTTCAAAGACTACAAACCATAAACATGCAAAATACTGGCAATATTAATCAGAACTTTAGTCAGATGTAGTATATGTGAATTCATAATTAAAAATTGTGTCAAGTTAGTTAAAAAGGCCTCAATAAACTATACCGACGAATAAATCTTATCCAAGATAACCCAACCCCTGTTTTCTTTCCACGAACTTCAAACATGTGAACAACTCATTGGTAAAATTTTGTAAAGCATACCTTTATATGGTTGTCATGGATCTTTAAACAGATAAATGTACAAAGTAGCTTTTTAACAGGTTCGTCTGCTTTGAATTCATAGCTTTATAGTTGCTTGGATTGACTATTCTTAATCTTAACAAACACATCAACATTATCGCAGCTATGTATAGTCGTCTTAAATATAATTTACAGTTGCGAAATGTTTCTCAATTAAGAATTCTTCTTATCTTTCTGAGTTAGTTACTTTACCAGATGTTTTATGTCATTTATGACCGATTGAACCTATTTTCAACATGAAGGAGTTCATTAATTACGTTAAAAATATATTCTTATTGATCTTTCCTTACTTTCGCACTACAAGCACAGATTGGCTAGAATACCTTTAATTCTGGAAGTATTGTTGACTCCTAATGGAAATATATTTACTTTAATAGTGATACCTAATTCTGAAATGTGGAGATTGTTATTATAAATTTGATAAACTAGCTATGTACTATTACCCGCTCATAAACAAACGTTTTTATCCTTAAATGGCATTACAATGCACTGTAAATAAAGTTCTCTTTAAATTAAGTAGCAAAGTTTATCAATATGAAGCTTTCGCAAGATGACTATTCTGTAGATTGTATCAAATAGTGACTTTTAATAAAAAGTAATGGAAAACTAAGGAATAATGTACAGATGCTTAACCGATACTCGGGAGTCCTTGAGTGCTCACATTAATAATTTATTCAGGGACAAAAGCGTGAACCATCCTTTTTCTCGAAAAGTGATAAACCATAGTTAATATCTACTGATTTACATTTTTTAAATTCAGTTGACTTATGGTATTAAGAGAGAGTGTAATTTATTATTGACATTGATCCTTGTTTCATACATAGCATAGTTGGACTTCACTGATCATGGTTTCGTACTAGATATTCAAGAGTACTTCTTATTATTGGATGGTCATCAAAGGTTCCTATTAGTAGGTAAGTTTTGGTGTGTAAACTATTCAGTTCTCTGTTTATATCAATTGAGTATAACAGTCCAATGATATCACATACAATAACGAGATATATACCCAGTGTCCTTTAGTCTGTAACGTAGATTTATAAGTGAAAACTACTATGAAAAAAGTCCCCGTTAGGTCGCATATTTATAATTTAACAAAGTGATATTTAGTTCAATAAATTCGTCACAGAGTGATGTTGACAGGGTATCATTATAAACCAGGCAGAACTGAACAGTTTCTTTGTCTAAGCATGGGATTCAGCAGAGAACATCCTAGATTCCATCCCAGGGGCTTTAGAGTGGCGAACACCTAACCCACTACACCACTAGGCCGGCACCCAATGATAGAATTTCCACTTCCGTCAATTTGTGATATAGCACGAAGATAATCGATTGTCATTGGTGATAATCATCTCGATTCAATTAGTGATATACATAGATAAAACAATTTCAAGATAACAAAAAATCATTCATTCATTTAACAAGTACTTTGAATTGAAAACTCTATATGTGTTCTATTTGCCAATCTACGGCACTTGTGGCGCAGATGAGATATCCGTATCTCAACGAAAAGCCGGGTGTACTGCTCAGCAGTCCGCGCCATTTTAACATATGGCTGCGAAACATGGGCCATGAAAACTCAAGATATGCGTCGTCTCCAGATATTTGACCATAGGAATCGTCGTAGCATCGTTCGTATACCAAGGAATAACCGGATTAGTAATAGTGAGGTTAGACAAAAAGTTCTTTGGAAACACGGTAAATCAATCAAATAGGTCATTAACCTTCATCGACTGAGATGGCTAGGACATGTATTGCGCATGCCCGGCCACCGTCTACCCCGTCGCGCCATGTTAGCTAGGGCTGAAGTAGGATGGGAGAAGGTTAGGGGCGGCCAAACCAAAACATGGCATCAGTCCATGAAGTCCTTGACTACTGGTCTAAGTCATGTAGGTAGATGTAGACTACCTGGTTGTGGTCCGCGTGATGATCGCAACAAATGGCTGGAGACACTCGGCGATATGTCTCAGAATCGGTCACAGTGGCGCGTGTATTCACTCTTTAACCTCATCTGGATCTTAAATTCTATTGTTATTTTTTAGACATTTTTACTTTACTCTTCCCTCTTGTATTCTGTCTATACGTTACCTCAATATTCTCGTAGTACTAGTGTGGTATGGCAACTTGAACTTACAGGCGTTTGTGCCCGGTTCTACGTTGCTGCTGCTGCTGCTTCTGATGATGATGATGATGATGATGATATGTGTTCTATTTAATTAAACAACTACATTATAAACGATGCATTTAACTTTATACTTTAATCACCTGGTGATTTGTACACCTGTACAGAAGAAGTGAACAGTATGATGATTCTAAATGCTTAGTCGTCATTTTAAACTAATAATCAATTCATGCACACATTACAGTACTTGTAAATAAAGAAAAGTAGTAAATTTCAGTCACTCAGGATCAATCAAAGAAAATAATAATTATTCAGTGTTAATCTATTTGTTTTTTTGATATGTCGGGCACCTAAAGAAGATTGATTATCTTTGAGAACTGTCGTTCTGTAGACTATTTCATTATTTTTAGGTGAATTCAAGGTGAACTTTTTATTCTTATTATTACTCACTTCCTCTTGCCCTATCCTCCCATTTGACACATTAACTGTTATTATATCATTTCTCATTAATGAACTATGGTTAGTCAGTTGTGAATACGTACTCCGGTACACACTCGCTATTACTTCTATATTGTATAAATGTTAGTTTTCTATTTGGATGACTGTGTGGTCATGTTTTATGTCTATATAAAAGGATGTGTGAAATATAATATGATTCTGTCTGGTCGGTCTATCGTCTTGTTCTTCTGTCTCCGGCTTGGGACCAAGTGGACATAGGGCAGACGCGCATTTATCAACTAGGCACACCCAAAAGGCGTTTTGCTCAAATGATCAGTTTTTTTTCCGCCATAACATTTTTGTATGCAGTAAACTATCTCTAGATTTTAACAGAAGAGATTAAAAATGAGTAACTTTCAAAATAAACTAGAAAAGAGCATCAGCTATTTCTTAGAACTTCACATTGGTACCTAAAACCTATTTCTTTTGATAAAGAAAAAATAAATTATTAAAATAGGCTATGTACTCAAGGTAAATCAATTAATAAGTAAATGAATTTCTACTGTTATTGTTCATGAGTAGTATAATCACTCAGTTGATAACTTCACACCTTCGAACTTGGTGATCTATTTAAACCATGTAACTGATAGATGCACTAGCAAATACATAAAATTGAGTATTGTAAATACTCGAATCTAATAGGCCTCAGGTTAAGTTAAATAAATCAGCCTTACTACAGGGCTGTTCCTACTGAAGATACACTTGAAATTAAAAATAGGAAAGTGAAAAGATAAATATCAAAGCCAATTTGAGGAAAGAATTGATGATACAGAGCTTAGATATGGGCATACTTCTAAGTTTGAGTTTCATTCTAAACATAACCGCTCAGATAGAGATATACATAGTTTAAGGGTACTAGAGACATAAAAAGTACATTTCAAATTCCACTTGCAGCCATAAATAAACTGTTCTAAAACTTTCAATATCAAAGCATTTAACTTATGATGCCCATGTGCCAATGTAAAGTGGTCATTTGTAGTCCTTTGCTTAATAAGGAAAGATTACAAACGTTTACAAAATATGATTATTCTTTCAATTATTTGCAAAATATTGAAATTTTTTATACTTGATACTTAGGACTGAAGTTGACACATGAACTCTTTGAGTAGATGTTGTGATATGGCATGTAGTTAAAATTTTATAACTTCTTTGAGCAGTAGTTAGTAATAGAACTCATGACCTATTCTATTTAAAACTCGTTAGCTGAATTCACTTGCATCTGTGTTGATATTCACAGTGGGGTTCAAACCCAGTACATTTTACTTCAAATCAGTCAGATGTTGATCTTAAAGTCTACAACCAAAAAAATCCAAATATTTTATTATTCATTAAGAATTATTTATTTGTAAAATTCCAATATTCAAAAACTTAAAATTTCTAACGCTTCACTGCATAGTTAAAGTCGCTTTGTTGGTCAATCACTGTGTAGTGATCAATTATATGTTCCTTTATAGCACTTTTAGGATCCTATCGATCATGTCATAATGTGGTCACAAGTCTAAATGACTCAATAGAATTCAATCAGCACTATAAAGAACTTGACGAACATACAATTGGTCACTTCACAGCAATCAACCAACGTATAAATCAGCTTTTCAGTAGTCAGTGGCAAGCCGAATAACTCAGTAACAATTGTAGTAGACTCTAAAACTGATTAACCCAGGATAGAATCAGCAGGGTAACAAAGGTTTCTTTGAAGATTGCAGGTACACGTTGATGGCGAGTATCAAATATTACAAAACTTAGGTCCAGGGGTTTTTGCTGACTACCCTCAAGCCACCTATAAGTAGTTTCTTCGGAGAATAAATGAATGAATTAAATTAACATGAGTTTAAATAACACTATACGGAAACCACTTCAACTACATTTACTAAATTCAGTCACAGATAGTTACGATTTTCAAAAGAGAACATTGGATCCAACAGTCAATTAAAAGCAGATACTGATAAGCCGTTACATTGCAACTTTATAAAAAAGTATTCCTGTTGACAATTGTCACGACTTCATTAATAGTTTACTTACAAATGATCACACTCTGTCGAGCAAATTTCCACAATTCACCAACCTAGTTATGAAGCCACTTAGACTACATTTGAGTTCTTTATTATTCTCGTTCAGGACTTTAAAGCATCCTACGAACAGTGTAGCTACGGGATCTCCCGTGTCCCTCGATTATGTCAAACGTATTTATACCGACCATAGAATTTTGACTAGTGAAATTGGGCCACGTATTTGACGTAAATATGTAGATGATACATTCCATATCATGTCAGACTAGAAAAATCTCAGACCTTCCACATTACAAATAACTATCACCTAGTTGTTCCGCTCGAATTCTCTCCATGTAAATCCACACACAGTGATCTTATCTTTAACATACTTGACATCTACTTAATTAAATAGGTCGATATTTGTGGTTAGTTCTGCAACTAAAATTTGATTTGCTTTGTCCCTCTGTATTAATTAAGTGCACGTTAATTTGATTCAGTTATTTATTCTTTGAATAAGCGACTTAAATTAAAAAGCTGAAACGCCAGGAAGTTTGCACACACTGTGATCTTACCAAAGTATTATTTGAATTGATGTGGTTTTGTAGAAATAGGTGTAGAGTCTAGTTGCTTTTATTAGTCATCACGGAATCGAGGTTGTGTACTGCTAAGGAATCTCATACTAGAACTAAATAGCTGTCCAGTCCTCTGTGTTTTTCATTGGTTCGCAACTAACATAAATCTGTGACAAATACAAACAACTAAATACACTATTTATTACGAATAATCTAAACTGTTGCTCAGTTTATTTTAAAGTGAGGTGGTTTTGTGGAGATGAGTACTAGGTTTTGTCGAATGGATTCCTCACAGATTCATGTTGATATGGTACTATCGGAAACCAATCAACAAAAGTTAATACCCATCTTTACCTAACCACCTCACTTCAACTACGTTAATCAGCTCACTAATGAGTAACTTCAGGATACTCCTAAAGTTCTAATGAGAAATCGTGACCAATGGAGATCCATATTCCAATGAGTGAAACAGTTATCGCCGATGACAATGAATGATCATCGCTCTCTATCCCACATTATCTAGTCAACCAATGGTAAATATATCTGTTTTATTGCTCAATTCTTAATGAAACTCTCTTACAATTTACATATTGAAAACAATGTAACTTGATACAAGGAATATTTTCTTTTCTATAATTTGAATCATGTAGTCTAAACATTTTGGGAATGTCTAATCTGTTGTTACATGTGGACACAAATACACACACACACACACACTATATTTATTCACAGTGTATCCTACTTTTTAATTGATAATTTTTGTTCTGTACAAATTATATCCCTACAATAGGAATACTGATAATGTTAATGATCCACTTCTATCCAATGATGATACAAAATGATAATATACCCTATATGGATTTACATTTTATCATCAGTATAAACTAAGAGTGTGTAGTGAATGTGATAGAAAATCAATAAAGTGCAGAAAGTATGAAGTGTTAGATAGAATTCATTCATATTCTGTAAAATCATTTGAAGTGTTTTATGCACAAACGCGTATGACACATCCAAACATTCCTAATGGTGCTACCTAACCGTTTAAGCCAATTGTATTCAATAAAGGGGGGAACCAATCGAATGGCACTTACAACATAATTCATTTATGTGATAATTTTGATTGTTTGGGACATATTTTGTGTTTTTTCCCTTCTTTTTACATGTTTACAAGACAATCATTTTAAAAGACAATTTATTTCATAAACATTTACATTGTGTTTTAATAAATGGCGTCTCAACTTTGTTCAATTCGTTTAGTTCGTCAGGACACATCTATACCATGGGGTTTTCGATTAGAAGGTGGTATTGATTTCGGTCATTCTATCACGATACAACATGTGAATCCTGGAAGTATAGCTGAATACAGTGGACTTCGTGCTGGTGATCATGTAATACGAATTAATCAGTCTGAAACTAAATTTATGCGTCATGAGGATGCTAAAATGGAGATTATACGATCAAGTAATGACTTAGAATTATATGTTCAACGTGGTGAAATTTCAAATTCATATACACATCAAAATAATTTATCATCGTCACCAATGCATTCTTTTAGTCGTTCACCAAAACCAATTTCTCCACAACCATTGAATAGGCAAATTATATGGCAACCTAAGGTTGTTTCTTCTATTCAAATGTCTCCAAATCATAATCAACAACAACAACATGAATATGAAACTCATGTTAGTTTAGAAGCTACACAAAATAATGAAGATTTATCAGTTGGAGTGAAACATAATATCTCTCCTCTGCCATTCGGCCAGTCACCACCTGCACCAGGAGAAAATCTCCTAGCGAAAGTTGGTGAAGGACGTTATCGTAAAATAAGTCATTCATCATATAATTCACCTATGGGCTTATATAATCAAAAGAATAGAAATCAAACATTTGAACGAATCTAGTGCTAGTTCAACAGGTAACCAGTATGATAATTCAACACTCAACAAATATCACCAACCACCCCACCATCAATGTATGTGGATCATGTGGTGGTTTTATACGTGGTGTATTGTGGTATTAAAGTACAAGGTAGAGTTCCAATGCATCCTGAATGCCTAAAATGTTGTAAATGTGGAATAGGTTTACGTAATATTGGTTATTTCTACATTAAAGAACAATTATATTGCGAAACTCATGCTAAACAAGCTGCACCACCACCTCAACCTGGAATGAAAGCTGTTGTTGTTTATAAATAATAACTATGAATGTATTCTATGAAACTACTTATTATGCATTTATACGTGAAATTAATCAAAAATTTACATTGTGATATAACAACTGTTCTTAATAGTCATCAGTGTTATTCAGTTTAAATGGTTGATAAAAACAAAATCGTAATTATTTGATAAAGCCATGGAACAATTAAGCATTTAATTCAAAGACGACTCTAATGTAGAATCATCTAATAGCAGTGTATATTCAATGATCCATATATACAGATATACTCAACATATAAATTATCAAAACTTAGAGTCATTTTATCAAATTGTTTTATTTAATATAATCAATTGCTTACTTTTTTTGTCAATTGGTAAGATTTTCATTTTCATTTGAACTATTGAACAGTTGTTTAATTAAACAACTAAATTAAAGCCCTAATGAATAAACTGAAACGTTACATTGTATTTATTCAGTTTTGATTTATGTTATAAGAATGAGTTTTATTATTCTTAGACTAACTTATTTATATTAATCCTATTACGTAACATGTAACTAATTCAGTGTAGTTGTTAATTTTACATTTCAACTATCTTTTATTATCATTGTCATACAACTTTTGAGTGTGTAGATGTGTGAGTGTGTGTGTGTGTGTTAATGTACTTCATGTTATTTCTTTATCTCGAAAATTATTAGCTCTTCTCCTTTAGAGTAATATTCTTTATGAATAAAATTAATTAAAATTGTAGTTGTTTAACTAATCAACAAATTCATTTTCTTTAAATTATTACAGTTAAAAAGTATGCCCACCATCTCTCATCGTTTTGAAATAAATTTTCAAATATAAAATTGACTGTGATTTTTAGAGGAAAATATAATTAATTGCCATAGTTACAAGATTATTGATACCGGTATCAATAAAAGTATATTATAAGCGAAGGGGACGGGGAGGGTACGCTTAGCTTCAGTTGTACGGTATGTTGTCAAGTATGATAAATATAGTTAGAATTCAAATATACTTCACGTAATACATTTCAACAGCTTATCAGTATGTCAGATAAGGAACGTTTTCAGTGTGTGGGTGACCTATGTGAGTATTTAACTATTACGTGTATAGAATCAGTTGTAAAAATAGAGATGAATAACCTGTTGACAGTTAATATGAGTAAATTAGACAAATCTACAGTTTATTTGAACACATTTTACGTAAATGGAAACAAGACGTAGATCAGACTGTCGTTCCTCAATTTTTTATCACCATTATGCGTTAATTTCGATATCTAGTTTATCCGGTAGAATGAAATAAAGAATATGATCGTAAGAGTTTTAGCAGACAGTGACAGTACGACTTAGAAGGACCTCTCTCGACAACACAATAACAAGAAATGTGTATTAGTTCACTATGTCAGCGAAAGAGAACACGATTTACTTCACAGATATTTACATATTACTATTAGAGCACGTGACCAGAGAATAGAAGTATATTTAGTACAACAGAATTTTCGTAAGTTCAATGATGCAGTAGTAACACATTACACATTACATGAGTATTAATGACAATCTATTAAGTGAGTAGCGTTAATAGGCTTTGACAAATTGACGGCATCTCTATACTAGTCTTCACAAGTTTGTATGCAACTTAAAATTACTATTACAAATTGATTAAAAACAAATCTGTATAGCGATAATAAACTCGAATTTTAGCCAAATATATACAGCTATTGTGATATCAGTATCGTTAATACGCAGTGAATACGTTATTGTGAAGTGTATGTAATACTCAGTTCTGAGTTTACACTAATTGATCACCGAGTAGTGACACCATCTACTAGGGAGTATTAATTCCTACATAATTGAAGAGAAGCTTGACTGAAGACTGACAACTATCATAGCATCTAGGCCCAGGGTTTTCTGTCGACTACCTCAAATCACCTGTCAGTTCACTTCCAAGTTTATAGTATGTTACAAGCGAATCAACTCTATCCCTAAACTCTATACTGACCTTATACTTCTAATCTTAATTTAAAACACTGACGAGTAACCATTTGAAGACGTTCAAAATACTATTTGTGTCGCTAGAAATCTTTGAGATGACGAATTTTACATAACCTTGCGAAGAAGCTACTGTCTTTTATTCGTAAACTAAAAAGTCTGTATAGATCTTGCTATAAAATAGTTGATTACAATAATTCATATTTCACTTGATAAAGCTAGGTCCTGTAGTTCAAGCGCTGATTCATACCAGGAACAATATTATTCTTTAAGTGAAAGATTAAACATCTTAAATCATGTCTTTTTAAATATTCAGTTAGTAACAAAATCTAGCTTCTTTAAGCTGTTTTTGTTTTAATTAATACACGTTTGATTATTCGTCAGATTCATGCAACTCATTTCTAATCTGAGTATTCCATTTTACATCTGAATGCAATCTTGACGAGCTCCGTAACATAATCAAACATGTGTCTATTTCTCCCATAAATGTTAACAAAATTATAAATTAGGTCAGCCTTCAATGAATACCATTAAACTAGAAAAAGAGTGACCAAATGGTTATGCTTTAGTTAGCTCAATAATAACATGGAATGTAAGACATTCTTATTCCAACCATTCTAGATATACAATTGAAGAAAGTAAAGGGAATTTAGTGAAAAGCAAGTTCGTCGTTCATATATGTTGATATAAATGGTTACTTTGACCAAGACATTAATAAATAACCCTGGAAGGACTTCAACAAGCTTATACAGTCTATGTCCAGATATGGCATTCTGCGTTAATTCTTTAACATATATGGAACTGAATATACTGAATTGAGGTAGATTTGTGGAGGTGCGTATTTAGTTTAGTTGGTTTTATTAGTCGCAGATTGACATAAGTTGATACCATTTGAAATCAGGAAACATTGAATAGCTGTTTCGTTTTAATACGACCTTTCAGTGACGTGCACCTTCGGTTCCACCAAGGAATCAAACACAGACCATTCAAGTCACACGTGAACGCTAAACCATCTGAATCACTAGCCCTGCCCGTGTCCACTGGTAGGACAAATCAACTCTCCAGTGCTTCCCTGGATTTCAATGGTTACCTAACCTATATTAATCTGTGACGAACACAAACAAGCGAATTAAATATATCACAATCCAATAACATACGTCGTTCAAATGTCGTTATATTGTTACTGGATTGGCTAAAAAGAATTAGCAGAAAAATAACACAGACTAGAATTTGTATGCTAAAATGAATGAATGGATGTTTCACGGTCACAACCGCTTCTTGGGACAAGCAAATAAGGTAACTATAAACTTTAAGAAAACAGTGTTAATTGTACATTAGACTCTCATGATTAGGGGGTTTGTGGAGATAGTTAATTGTCAATTTTGACATCACGAATCGATCTGAATCAGACAACCATTGATCACCTGGAAGCACTGGACAGCCGTTTCTTCTTAGTATGGGACTCCTGGAGTTCCTGGAATCCTAGTGTGAAGACGTGACCAGTGAAATTCAACCGTGTCGGGTGTGGGACGTATCACTAATTGACTGAATTGGAAATATCAACCGTCAGGAGCCGACTCACTGGTTCAATGGTAAAGCGTTCGCTGTGGAGCCAGAGGGTCGTGGGTTCGGTCCCGGGTGGAGCTGTAGGTGCGCACTCCTGAGGAGTCTCATACTAGAAAGAAACGGCCGTCCAGTATTCTAATTATTGCTTAATTCACACAGGCAATTATAGTAGCTAAGCAGACTTATACTACCATGAATAAGTAAGTAGTCAGTTTTATTTCTTTAAAAGTTAACATAAAATTATGGTATTTTGATAATCTTTTAAGTTTTCACAAATCTGTCATAATAAATTTATAAACTTCTACATTTCAGTGATTATAAAAGGGAAAGACAGGTCTAAGCAAAATTTGGTTAGATTGCTTAGTACTGACAATTTTGGCGATTCATTTCCTATGAACCCTGACAAATAATATGTGCCAAACCTGTCATCGATTAACCATTCAGTGGTTGAAAAAGAGGCTTTATCTCTCCGTTTTAATTTCTATGTTCCCCATACCAAAATAAGTGACTTGTCAATTAATGCCTACGATGTATTTGCATATACACAGACCTTTAGATTTTTGATTTTTGCGTATTTAGGTAGTCAGTATATCTATAAAAATACAATAAAATGGCGTATTTTTCAAAAACAAACACAGACTCTTCGATGTTTAGCAGCTGGTAATCTACTAACTTGTTGTATTTATTTCATTTGAAACATTTGTAGTCATACACAGTAATACATAGAGACTATTTGTTAACATACTCGCTTGGAAACTTCAAATTGGAAAAATGTTTGTTAACCAAAACGTTGTCTGGTGGCTTGCTTGAAACCTTGGGCTACCGTTTTTCCTAATATTTTGAAAAGTTGCCTCTCAGTAAAAATAAACTTTGATGATGAACTTGATAAAATCAGCGAGAAGCAAGGTAACGATTTCAACTTCACGCTCATAACCCACTTTGAAATGCATACTTTGTGCAATCAGTTGTAATTTTATATGGCGGCGTTATTGTTAGTAAGCTGTTTTATTAATTCGCAGAGAGTTTATATGTGTTGGTAGACTCAATATGGCTTCACGATCATCCACAGACACACGTAATAAGGTTAATTTGAGTTGCAATGACCGCTGACATAAAGGTTATTAAAAACAGGATGTTTCCTTAGTGTCTGATTTTGTCTGACTTCATCATCTTCGATGTTGATGAAGTCGTAGGAAATTTTTGACCCAAATGCTGGTACTCACACGAAGAACATAGAAGGTAATTGATTAAGCCTAAAAATTTTCAAAACCTTCTAAAGGCTCCGGGAATAATATGACTTTGAGTCTTACGGATGAATCACTATACCGTTTACATTATGACTTTAAAATCATTGAACATATTTCAAAATTTCAACAGTCGATTGATCACGCTAAAAGTTCGTATCCTCAGTAAACTTTTTAAACATTTGCTTATCGTTTATAGTTTATAGTTTAATTCACAAATATGTTCTCACTGGTTAAAATACACTCCAAGTTCGTCCATAGTCATTCATGTTCGCCAGTAAAATTTAGTTTCACCACTAGTATTTATGTGACACAAGACTGTTCTGTCCTACAATACAAATGAGTTTAGAGTTTAATGCGGCCAATTTCAATGGATCTCTTTCAGTTGCATGTAGTGATTTTAACTCATCAGAATGCATTTTCTTTTATTCCTAGGTCACCAAAACCTAGAACATTTTCCAGCTCACTGCAATGCATCTTGATATCCAGGACCCGGTGACCTACCAAACTTTCTTTTTAGGAAATGTTCCAATGTTCTGCAACAGTCATCTTCTAGTACCTTGAATGAGTCTTTTTCTACAAATTTTATACCAAAGTATGAACAAAAATGAAAACACTACCTATGCCATAAGCGCATCCATTGGTGAAAATGCTAAGTTCAAACCCATAGTTATAACTTCGCCCTTTCTCAAAACTATGGTGAAACCGTTAATACGCGGGCTGCAGCATGCATTGAAAGGACACAACGATCTATAGCAGTTTGTGTATTGATGCAATAGAGGCAGCAGTTATCTTACATCATAATGCAGTGTTTAGTTTAGAAGGAGGTGAGATGTATATTCGAGGCATGTTTCCCAATTATGCTACTTACTTTAATTCACTTCTTCAAGGTATTAACAGCGAAAGCTGAATGATCAACTGGTTGTATCCTTATTTGTCTAGAAAATAACAATATACTGTGTATAAAGGGAAGTGCTCTACTGATTTAGTAACGGAATTTGGCATACCTCAGGATGCTATTTTTTTTCCTTCTATTTTATCATCTTGCATGACTTGCCTTCTTCTATGCAAAGTAACTTTGTTAGGTATCCAGATAATATTACCGTTTGTAGGCCTATTTCTTCATCCTTAAATTGTTCTAAAATGAATGATTTCTTAGTTAATATATAACAACGGTCTAGTTTGGACGATTTTCAATATAATCTTTCCAAATGTCAAACAGTCATTTCTAGTCTAAGGTATGAAAAAGACCTAAATACCCTTGTGAATTCGCAAGATGATTGTAAAGTCAATGTAATTAAAATTAAGTTGAATGTCACATACCTTGGTGTAACTTTTGTTTTAGATTTATCTTGGTGTTTGTGAGTTTTGTTAATTTCAATGGAAGTTTCTCGTTTAATATATTATATAAAGCAATTACGTAGTTTTAGTATTACTATAAACTTATTTCAGTTCGTTAGTTCATGCATATTACCTATTATTCATACTGTTCCCCACTATATTTTTCCAGCACCTCTGAGAAAAGACTACTAAGTGTTAAGTAGATTACTAAAAGTTGTTAGTAGAGCAGATGGTATGAACTTCGATGTTTTAATGAACACGCCTGTAGACAAACATTTGAAATCATATAAACACTTACCTAGTACTATTCTATCAAACATAAACTACCCTCTTCATTCGCATCTTTTTCCTTGTATATCTTTTGGCTAAAGGAGAAGCGGCTACACTAAGGCTTATGTACGTGAGGGAAACTACAAAAGCTGATCTAATTGAAGAATTGTGTCGTCAAAATGTACATTATCATTTAATTTAAAGGCATCTGTTTCTTGTGCAACTGTTATCTGAATTTTAAATATAAACACATGCACTGCCTTTTTCCTGTTCCTGTTAGCAGTATTAGGTACACATAAATGAATATGGCCAGATGAGTACATAGAAAAGAGTAACTTGCTAAAAAACTGTTTCCTGGAAACTCATAGTGTACAAAACATAATATTTCACAAAGCCGCTATTATTATTATTATTATTATTATTAGTAGTAGTAGTAGTAGTAGTAGTAGTAGTAATTGTTGTTGTTGTGGTGGTTATTGTTATTGTATTTGTAATTGTAGTAGTAGATGACAACACGATATTTTATGTAATTGTCTTCAAATTTACTGAGAATTAATTGAGAAGCCTCCAGTTAATGAATTATGTCAGTTGTCTGACTCAAACGTTCCAGAGAATAATTGCAGCAAGATGCTTTTAGTTAATATAAATTTGTGAATGCTCTGAAGGAGTTTTAGCAAGTAAAAGGAGAATGTTATTATACCATCGTAGATTACTAATGTATACTATTTTGATGCTGAAAGTCATGGGTTGAGCAAATTTAATGTTGTATTTATATGTTGTATTCAAATGTACGTTCGAAGTTAAAGGCAAACTACGATGTATACGTATTGTCAGAAAACAGTTAGCGATTGGAAGTAACATATTAAATCCAGGTTCATTGCTTGTGAGTCAATTTTTCCTGTGTTGTCTTAACCGACTGAATCTTCCAGGAGGGATCTCAGTCATCTGTATACGAATGAACAGTCATGTATAAAAACTGATTTAGAAATGTTACGCGTTTGTAAAGTCTTATTAGTATCATGCATGTAATAGATTTTCTCAGTAATACTTTTACAATCCATAATATGTAAATATTGTTCCAATGTGTCAGTAATACAGTTGCACATAATGTTTTTTATGGCACGTTGTACTTCTTTCCATTGGTAATGAGCAAATAAAAGTCACTACAGGAATCCTTGTTCTTAACCGAGTCTCCTTCGTTAATATCGTGGGTTGACATGACGCACACTGTAAAGCCCATAAGAAACGACAGTGACATTTCAAGTTCATGGAGGTTACCTAAAAGCATTATTTTGACAATCGATCATCTTATCAATCTGATAAGCGATAAGAATCTTACTTGTCGCTTATAAACTATCGGGTTACTAAGAAAACACTAAATCGTGAATGTGGAAACAAAATAACAGCTATCCAAACCAAAGTAACACTAAATGGATAATGCATTCGGTGTACTAAATATTGGTGTCACAAAATTTATCTGGGTATATTCCTTTGTAGATAGATCTAAGGAAAATCAAGCCAGATCCTTGTAACAATCATGGAATGGACTACGTGGACCAAATTAATGACAGCAAATACATTTGATGATATAAATACAATATACAATATAAACTATTTTAATTCTTTTATAAATAATTGGCTAAAAAATATTATGGATGCCTCATTGAATTTTAGTTAAAAGATTAGATAATGGATTATTATTCTTTAATATTTTTGACAACACGGATGCATATTTCGTTCTTTATTAGAGACTTTTTTCTGGGAGACATACTACGATGACTGTTTCCTTGAAATTATTTAAAAATTATTGGAATATTAAGTAAAATCATTCATTCTAGTTTGAAGTATCATGATTGGATCATTCTGATCAAAACTCCCTAGGTCATTTTAAAATCGCTCAACTTCGGGGGGTATATATTTTTGTCTACCGCACTATGTACTAATTAATAAATTTCTGTTATAGCTGTATCAGCAGAACACTATAGTGTCCTTGACATCACAACGATATTGTATTAGATACGAAAGTTGATGTACAATGTATGTAATATTCAAACTTGGATGACAATCTTCGGATTAGAGTCTAGCTGGTAGTTCAGAAAAAATGTACTCTTATGAACTTCGGTTTTTGTTAAATGTACTCATGTTAACAGTAAATATAATACTAATATCAATTTTATGACTTCATAAGCGTGTATAAACTTAAGATTCCCTAATGTTGGAGGCTACGTGTTTTGGTAAAACTAGTCGGTTCCCAGTATTGCACTTCCTAATTTTTCTCATAATTCTCAACCTTCAGTATGTTGTATAATTTTTTATTCTCATTCATGAGAGTGGGTTCAATCGTCAGAAGTTGCTCTGGTAATACCGCAAACGTAACTTGGTCATATATCAGGTGCACTTCAGTGGTGAGCACCACGTGATCTGGACACAATCATAACTGTGAGTTCGTTCCTGTTATCGTTTTTAACAGTATTTTTGGTGTGATTATTTTTTTCGGACATTTCCACTGCATCTGTTTTTGTCTTTATATATATTGGTACTTTAGTGATGACTGATCAGACTCCTAAGCTTACTAAGATTAAAACCCCACACCTCCAAACTTTCAGCTCATCCCCTTTTGGACAGAAAACATAGAAGCTTGATTCTGCTACACCGAAGCCGAGTATTGAGACCATGCGTTCAATTCCTTGCCGTCGTAAGGTCACTTCCGCGTGAATTGAACAGGTACGTCACCCGTTTCTTTCTCAGCCCTGACTGCCTAGAACCCTATGAACAGCTCAAAAGATCAATTTCCAAACGCGAAGACTTGTTCGACAGACAACGTCTTGATGAGTTGTTTCACACTATCGATCTCGGTAGCGGTTCAGCGACGGAAATAATATCGCGCATGCAAGAAGTGGTTGGTCAACGCACTTTCGACAAAGGCATTTTCCGTCAACTCTCAAAACTGTCACAACAAGTACAAGCAGTCCGAGTAGCGTTAAATAACAACCCAGTAGATGAATTAGCTTCATCTTCTGATCGAATTCTGGAGATCACCAGAACTCGATACAGTAAGGTTTGCTCCCTTACTGCAAAACCTCATGCCACCGAGAAGGAGGTGACAGAATTGCATAATGCTGTCTCAAGTTTTCTCGACTTCAGGAACGACACAGGCCAAACGATTCTCATCGACATAGATTATCACGGAGAAGATCGTCATCTCGACTTCGCCGAAGCGAAAACTCAAATTGGTGTTGGTACCACAACACCTATGGCAAAAATTCCAAGAAGTGTAGAGAACCCAGTTGTTTCCCTAGATATAAACCCATTGTCGACGCATCTGGAAACTATTCCGCCGGCACGCGTTAGCAGCAACGGTAGAAGGTGAAAACAGCCACCTGTTATTCATCACGGATGTAATAACGAAGGTTCGCTACCTCGTCGATACTGACGTAGAAGTCAGCGTCCTTCCTGCAGCTCCATCTGATCGCCAACATGAAGCTGCATTCGATCATATGATTGACCTGGGAATAATACGCCCATCCTGTAGCCCATGGTCATCTCCATTACATATGGTCCCGAAGAAAGATAGCAACGATTGGCGTCCCACCGGTGATTACTGACGTCTCAACGCCCAAACTACTCCCGACCATTACCCATTACCGCACATCCACGAATCAACGGCCACCCTGAATGGGATGACAATATTTTTGAAAATCGACTTAGTAAAGGCATACAACCAAATACCGATGTCTGAAGATGACATACCCAAAACCGCTGTCGTAACTTCATTCGGCCTTTACGAATTCCTTCGAATGCCTTTTGGGTTGAGGAATGCGGCACAAACATTTCAACGTTTCATCAATGACGTTCCGCGGACTTGACTATGTCCGTGCATACGTCGACGACTGCTTGATAGCAAGCAAACATTTGGACACAGTATATAGAAGACCACAACAATATGGAGTTACTATAGATATACAAAAATGCCAAATTAGAACAACCTCGTTTGACTTCCTGGGGCATACTATTAATACGAATGGTATACAACCCCCCAAAAACACAAGGTGGCGGTTATTCTGGAGTACCCGGAACCAATCAGCATCAAGCAGTTGCGAGCTTTCAATGGGTTCATAAGTTTCTACAGACGGCTTATACCAAACTGTGCATCTATCATGAAACCGCTAACGAATCAGCTTCGTGGAAACAAAAAAGTGGTCACAATGGATGCAGACTCAAATAAAGCCTTTACTGTGACTAAAGAAGTAATAACCAATGCGACTATGCTGGCATATCACAATACCGAAGCTCCTGTCAGCCTCGCGGTTGACGCATCCGACTCAGCCACTGGCGCAGTTCTGCAACAATGGACTGACCAAATTTGGCAACCATTAACATTTTTTTCCAGACGACTAAACGACACCGAATCGAGATACAGCACTTTTGGTCGTGAACTGTTAGCCATGTACTGTGCTGTACGACATTTTCAACATTCCATCGAAGGCCGGGAATTTGCAATATTCACCGACCATAAACCACTGACGTGTTCTATGAAGTCATCTTCAGATAAGTACTCTCCACGACAGTCGCGTCATCTAGACTAAATTTCCCAGTTCCCTACTGATATACTATATATATCTGGAGCTAACAATGTAGTTGCCGATGCCTTATCACGAATACATGCCTTGAATCGTATCCAAGGTATCGACCTTGTTGAACTAGCTTGACTTCAAAATGAAGACAATGATCTTCATCACGAGTTATCCACAACAACGCTCAAACACCAAACAAAGACGATTGGAAAGGGTAAGAAAACTTTAATTTGTGATTATTCTACAGGTACAGCCCGTCCAATCGTTCCCAAGAGTTATCGACGAATCATCTTCGACACATTGCACAACCTCTCTCATCCTGGAGTTCGTGCTGCGTCTAAACCGATTGTCTAGAGATTCTGCTGGCCAAGGATGAATAAAGACATCAAAGAATGGGCGCGCTCCTGTGTGGCTTGCCAAAAGAGAAAAGTAATTCAGCACAATAAATGTCCTCTTGGAACTTTCCCAACTCCCGAAGCTCGATTCGACCATGTCCACCTTGATTTGGTAGGACCCTTACCAGAATCAAATGGATTTTCTTATCTTTTGACATGCGTGGACCGTTTTACACGCTGGACAGAAGCGATTTCACTGAAAGACATCACTAATGAAACGATTGCTCGCACTTTCGTCGAACAATGGATAGCGAACTTTGGTTGTCCATCTACATTAACGACAGACCGTGGACATCGGTTTGAATCTGGATTGTTCCACTCTCTGACAAAACTGCTTGGACCAACGCGCTTCCAGACAACTGCCTACCACCCACAATCTAACGGGTTGGTAGAAAGATTTCATTGACAGCTGAAAGCATCAATTTCAGCTACAAACATCCCGCAGTGGACAGAGGCTTTGCCACTAGTCTTACTCGGAATTCGAAGCACGGTAAAAGAGGATGTCGGGTGCAGTGTGTCTGAATTAGTTTACGTAATGACTCTTCGATTACCAGGTGAGTTTGTGGAAACCGCTTTCACCTCGACAAACCTGGATCTCAATTCTTACGTGAACCGGCTTACAAATGCTATGCGTTCAGTTAAGCCAGTCCAGACTCGACAACAATCGACGGACACTTTCATACAACCTACTTTAAAATATAGTACACACGTTTTTGTACGTCGTGACGCTCTACGCCGACCTCTTGACGCGACTTACGAAGGACCATACAAGGTCTTGAAACGTGAAACAAAGTACTATACGATCGATAAGAATGGCCACGAAGAGAACGTCTGCATTGACCGCCCCAAAGCAGCCCACCTAGAAGGTAAACCCTTCGATGTCCTACTCGCCACAACACCGCCGAAACTTAACATGAACAAAGTCTTTACGCCTCAAACACTGACTAATAAGCAAGTGGAAATTCAGAAGAGCTCCGTATCGCCGTGAGCTACACGTTCTGGTAGAAATGTACGATTTCCAGAACACTTAAATGAATATTACGTCTATTAAATTTTTCCTTATATCTAACTCCCTGTGGATTGTAGAGTTTGTCGTTCTTCCATTTTAAAAAAGGAAGGAAAAATTGAATGAAATTACCTTTCTTAACTCTACGGTATGCATTTTACACATTTTCGTATGTTTAAAAAACATCAAAAAACCTTTTTTATTCGTGTTGGCGTTGTTGACATTTAGGCGTTTTTGTAGCTGTATTTAACCGCCCAATCGTTTTTAAATATTTATATACAAATGAAATGCATATATTAAAAAATTTTGGATTTCCAGGCCGTCTGTAAACGACCAGAAGAAAACGGAAGAGAACGATTACATTTTGTACGAATATTTTATGTAACGACACTTTAGCATGGGCACTGACGGCCAGAAGATGCACAGCATCCAAGATATCAAAGGAACGTTTACCAATGTTTAACGCATTGGGTTTTATCCTTTAACCGGTACGTCATAGGGTCCTCACGAACCCATTAGGGGGGGAGTGAGTTGTAGCGGTAAATAATCCCCAAAATAAATAGTTACATAGTCACGCCGCACCATGGAAAGCATCTCTCTCGCTTGCCAGCCTAGACCTTGCCATCCCATTCACGCTCTATTGATGATCAAATATAACTCTCCTTCCATCCTTCATTGCCTTCTGATTTGTTTCCATTAGTAAGAGTGGGCTCAATCGTTAGAAGTTGCCCTGGTAATACCGCAAATGTAACTTCGTCATATACCGGCTGTACTTCAAATGTTTACTAAAAACACAACGCATCAGGCTTTACCCTAGTGTTGGCACGTCTTAAAGCCCCCACGAACCCATTACGGGAGGTAAGCTGTAGCGGTAAATAAATTCCCGAATAAATAGTTATATAGGCTATCGTCACTAAAGCTGATTGTTTGTTTTAGTGGATATGACCAGATGTGGGAGCTTGGTCAATCATTACCACCATATCAAGGCACGAGGCACCCTGGGAAGCAATCCAACCTAAAGTCAACCAGTAAGGACGTCATTATCTTGTTAATGCTTTATGCACGATGGAATATATTTTCCACTGCACCTATCATTGCCTTCTGATTTATTGTTATTTGTACTTGCGTTCATTAGATAGAAGCTATTCTGGTTAAACAACAAGAGCACCTCCATCATATACAAGGTGCACTTCAGATATATGCATAACATTCAATCTATATATAAATGCAACAACTAAACAGTGTTTAATGTTCCAACAAAAGTTCATTGCTTAAGCACAAAAAATAGTTAATCTAATATTCGTCCCTGCCTCCTAAAAATAGAGCATGTAAACACTGGTGCATAACTTTAACCTATCTTTAGATTTTATTGTTATGATCGCACATGCAAAACCTAGCCAATCAAACAAAAACAAACCATAGATTCAGGGAGGTCATGCTATTTAAACACCTTTATACAGCGAAAAGTCGAATGACCAAATAAGAGAAGAATTTTGACGTAAATACACTGCTTTATGGCCGAGGTCTAACACTGAACACAATATCACATTCTTTTCCTGTCAACGTATCACTTGTAAATTTGAATTACCAACCTTAAACTCATTATGCAAAGACCTGCAGAATCTTAAGTTCTATTACAAGGTCAACAAGGACGAGAATATGTACGTTTGCAACCCTAATGAATAATATGCTGACTACTTTCTGATTGGTTATCGCCTCAATAATGTTTTGATAAATAATAACTTTGGATTCCTTTTAGAAATGAGTTTCAAGCGCCGGTGACACTCGAAAAAAGAATACATGAGGCCTTATCCACTAACAGTCGACTATGCAGACATCTCGATTGGCCCCAAAGTTTTTCGTAAGTTTAAAAGGTATATCACCCCTTTCCTTTTTAGACAGGACTGTTTAGAGCCATATGACCAGCTTAAAAAGTTCATCCCCAAGTGATAAGACTTGTCTGGCAGACAACGACTGAGTAAATTGTTCCACGACACAGCCTATGTTGTATCTCATACGTGATAGCTTGACCAGCATGCGAACGCCTTGAGCTCACCTGATCGTGAATTCAGAAGAGAGAAAATAAGTAAGTGAGTTATGTACAACATATTCTTATATTTATAGCTTTCTGAAACAACAAAATCAGTACTAGAATCCATGCAATCGAAACTAAGAGGTCTCAACTGTTGCCAAATTAGAACGCTCCATGTCGAGATTCTGGAAGATTCTATAGATCAGTGACTGGATAAAGTGTCTCCTGCTTCTTTAAGGGTTCTGGAGAGTTTGTTGAGGTCTCCGAGAGCCATATCAACAGCCTGCTAGCGATTCGACAACAGAGGTGCGAGAAATGATAGGTCGACAACTTTGAAAGTATGCCCCCTCCATTAACTTTTATTGTTGTGGTTGCTACATTTGGTACAGGCGGCCATAGAAACATTTCACAGTAACCTTTGCTGATTAAATTCTGAAAATCATCAAAACCCGCAGCAGCCAAGTTTATTGTGTGACAGAAGACACAAGAACAACCTGTGCGACAGTCGCTCTCGCTTTCTCGACCTACAGGAACAATCCAGATAAAGTGGTTCCCGGTAAGGTATTTCGGCAACTTCGAGGTCTTTATTTCGACCACTACAAGAGAAAAGCCCAAATCAGTGTTGACACCAGGACACTTATGGTAAAGCCTCGAGAAGGCGTTGGAAACCCTTGCTGTTTCCCTAATCTTAATCCTGCGGTTAAAACGTCAAGAAAGTCTCCCGCAGACACATTAGCGGTGACTGTGGCGAGTGGAGACAACATCAGTATTGCAATAATGAAGGTTTGATGCCTCGTCAACACTGGTACAGAAGTTGGTGTTTTGTTTCAAACTTTAGTTGACTATCAGCACAAACTTGCACTTCACTTACAGGTGACCGACAAAAATGAAATTACCATGTATAATAAAAGATATGTATGCATGAACGTGGATTTATGGTAGCCCATACGTTGGATTTTTACCGTTGCAAATTAGGAAACGCTTATCATAGGGATTGGTTTATCGGGCCTTCACAACTCACTCGTGGACTCTGACAAAAAAAGACTCGTTAAAGGCACCACCACACAACCGGTGAAACTAAACTACATTGTTGACCTTGAGGTACCTTTTATCCAATAAGAATGCAGTGGTAGATAAAATCATTATTTATTATGAAAAACGAAATTTTTTAAAGACAATTACACAGGATACACTGTTTTTACATGATTTATGAACTTCTGCAGGTTGGAGACGGGTTCATTTATTTTAAATTCAAAATATGAACGATATAAGAATTCATCCATATGGCTGCAAATCATGTTGTTTCTAGAACCTTTATAAGGTCGAAGAAACTCCTTCAGACGCGACCAGTATTCCTCAATGTTTTGTGTGTGAACATCAGTACTTGGGTCCACAAAATGTCTATGGTGAACTACGACATGGTGAGCATATTCGAGTCTACGGAGAGGACGATATGCTTTCCAGTCGTCAGTATAAATAATGGATCCTGGTTGAACTTACGTTTGGACTATTGGTATTAGAGTTCTTGCATTTCGGTTTGGGACATACTGGAAATGTCCCTTTCCTAATGTTCGGTCATAAATACCAAGAACCTACCAGTAAGTTTAAAGTAATTATTACTTACCCATTCGGTTTAATACAGATCTTCCTCTATTATATTTTCTCTTTCTGATGGCCGATTCATCTATTTCAACTATTTTTCCGACGCCTCCGAGTGATAGATTCAACCGCAACATCATTTCTGGGCATACGTCTCTGCAGTGTTGATGCCATTGCACCGCTGATACTTCGCTCACATCTGCAAGAGACGATGCCAGAGTAACAGGCAACTGCATATTCCACAAGACAACTAACATGCAGGTTTGCCGCAGTGTTAGTTTAGATTTACTAAAAAAACTGCCCGTTCTTATTGACTTTCTTCGCCAACAGCTATTGCATCGAAACGTTACTCCATCCCGACTGTCTGTGTACGGTATTTGAGTCATATTAAGGCCACAATCACAAATTAACTCTCGCCGAAGTAGTCCAAAAGCTTGTAGATTAGAAATAATATTGTCCTCATTAAACATTTCGATAAGCCGATCCAAAATAAGCATTTTGAACTTAAATGCGCGCGCACTCTTAAAAGTAATAACTTGATTCTCATTGGTCATTTCAAGGTCAGCGGTGTAGTTTAGTTTCACCCGAATATCTGTGGCTGAATTCGGCATTTCCAAGACGGTTAGCTTAATCCATTTGACCTCTAAGAATTCTTCCGAGTGCCTTTCGGACTGAGAAGAACAGCGCAAACACTCCTACGTTTCATAAATGATTTGCTCCGAAGACTTGACTGTGACCATGCATATGTTGGTGACGGCTTGACAACAAACCCAGATGACGAAACAAATACGAAACGTCTGGATATAGCTATTGGAAGACTCTAACATATTGCATTACAACAAACCTAGATAAAACTAAACTACGCCGCAGACCTTGAGAAGGCCAGTGAGAATCAAGTTATTACTTTCAAGGATGCGCGCGCATTTAGGTTCAAGATGCTTACTTTAGATCGGCTTATTGCGATTTTTAATGAGGACATTATTATTTCTAATCTACAAGCTTTTGGACTACTTCGTAGAGAGTTCAGTTGTGATTGTGGCCTCAATATGACTGAAATACAGTACAGAGACAGTCGAGATGTAGTAACGTTTCGTTGCAATGGCTGCTTGCGAAGAAAATCAATATGAACAGGCAGTTTTTTTCAGCAAGTCTAAACTGGCAGTGAGGCAAACTTGCATATTGGTTGTATTGTGGATTATGCAGCTACCTGTCACGCTGGCATCGTCTCTTACAGATGTAAGCGAAGTTTCAGCAGTGCAATGGAATCATCACTGTAGAGACGTATGCTCAGAAATCATGTTGCGCTTAAATCTGTCACTCGTAGGCATCGGAAGAATCGTTGAAATAGATGAAACGGCCATTAGAAAGATAAAATATAATAGAGGAAGATCTGTATTAAACCGAATGGGTAAGTAATAATTACTTTAAACTTACTGGTAGGTTCTTGATATTTAAACACACACATAAATCATCTGAAAATAATGTATCATGTGTAAATGCTTTTAAAAACTTCGTTTTCCATAATAAATAATGATTTTATCTACCAGTGCATCCTCATTGGCTAAAAGGTACCTCAAGGTCAGCGGTGTAGTTTAGTTTCACCCAAACCTGCAGAAATAATAAATGTGAACAACTTTCTTGGACTTTTTCCGACACATTATTTACGCACACTATTGGGATTACTTACTTACTTACTTACTGCCCGTTACTCCTCGCTGAGGAGCATAGGCCGCTCACCAGTGTTCTCCATTTAACTCTGTCCTGAGCAATCCTTTCCAGTTGTTTCCAGTTGCTGCTCATCCTTTTAATGTCTGCTTTCAATTCTCGACGCAGCGTGTTCTTTGGCCTTCCTCTTTTCCGTTTCCCAGCAGGATTCCATGTCAATGCTTGTCTTGTGATGCAGTCTGATGGTTTGCGTAGTGTATGTCCTATCCATTTCCACCGTCTTTTCCTAATTTCCTCTTCGGCTGGAAGTTGGTTTGTCCTCTCCCATAGTAAGTTGTTGCTGATGGTTTCCGGCCAACGGACATTCAGTATCTTGCGTAGGCAGTTGTTTATAAATACCTGTATCCGTCTGAGGATGTTTGCAGTAATTCTCCAGGTTTCAGCTCCATACAGCAGGACTGTCTTCACGTTCGAATTGAAGAGTCTGACTTTGAGGTTAGTTGATATTTGTTTTGAGTTCCAGATGTTTTTCAACTGCAGGAATGCTGCCCTTGCCTTGCCAACCCTTGTCTTTACATCTGCATCAGACCCTCCTTTTTCATCGATGATGCTCCCCAGATATGTGAAGGTATCCACCTCTTCCAGAGTTTCCCCATCAAGTTGAATTGGGTTGGTGCTCCCTGTGTTGTATTTGAGAATCTTGCTCTTACCCTTATGTATGTTCAACCCTACTGCTGCTGAAGTTGTTGCTACACTGATTGTCTTCGCTTGCATTTGTTGGTATGTATGTGCTAAAAGAGCTAGATCATCTGCGAAGTCCAAATCATCGAGTTGCATCCTACTTGTCCATTGAATCCCGTACATTCCCTCAGATGTGGAGGTCTTCATGATCCAGTCGACCACTAGGAGGAAGAGAAAAGGTGACAGCAAGCAACCTTGTCTGACTCCGGTCCTCACTGAAAATGCAGTTGTCAGTTGTCCTCCATGCACAATTTTGCACTGTGTTCCGTTGTAAGAGTTCCGGATGATGTTGACGAGTTTCTCTGGTACACCGTAGTGTCGAAGAAGTTTCCATAGTGTTCTCCTATCTACACTATCAAACGCCTTCTCATAATCAATGAAGTTGATGTACAGGGGCGAGTTCCATTCAATTGATTGTTCAACGATGATCCGTAGTGTTGCGATTTGGTCCGTGCACGACCGATCCTTCCGAAAACCAGCTTGTTGATCTCGAAGTTGAGTCTCCACTGAATCTTTCATTCTGTTCAACAATACTCTGTTAAAGATTTTCCCTGGTATCGACAGTAGCGTGATCCCTCTGTAGTTGTCACATTTGCTCAAATCTCCTTTCTTTGGTATCTTGATAAGATAACCTTCTTTCCAGTCTGCCGGCACTTGTTCTTCTTCCCAGATCTTTTTGAATAAAACGTGGAATATCTTTGCTGTTAGGTCGATATCAGACTTGAGTGCTTCAGCTGGTATATTATCAGGTCCTGCTGCTTTCCCACTTTTGATTTGCCTGATGGCCATCTTGATTTCTTCCATCGTTGGTGGAGTGACATCTATCGGGAGATCTGTAGGTGCTGCTTCAATGTCCGGTGGGTTCGGTGGAGCTGGCCTATTTAGAAGTTCCTCAAAGTGTTCTACCCACCTATTCTTTTGTTCTTCAGTCTCAGTGAGTGTCTTGCCTTCTTTGTTCTTGATCGGTCGCTCTGGTTTACCATGTTTATCTGCCAGTTTCTTCGTTGTGTCGAATAGCTGTTTCATATTTCCTTCTCTTGCAGCCTTCTCCGCTGTCGTTGCAAGGCTTTCGATGTATTTCCGTTTGTCAGCTCTAATGCTCTTCTTTACTTGCTTATTTGCTTCTGAGTATTCAGCCTGAGCCTTGATTTTTTCTGCTCTTGTTCGGCTGTTGTTGATTTCTATCTTCTTGTTTCTCCTTTGTTGAATTTTGCTCAATGTCTCAGTGGAGATCCATTCCTTATAATGGTGCTTCTTGCGGCCTAGAACCTCCTGACACGTTGACGTTAGTGCTTCTTTGATTTCTTTCCAGTTGTCCTCCATAGTGGTTTCTTCTTTCGGCAGATCTTGTAAGGCTTGGAACCTGTTGTTGAGAGATATTTTGAATTCATTGAGTTTGTCAGTGTCTCGGAGAAAGCCTGTATTGAACCGTTGTACTGCTGACACTCCAGTTGTCCACTGCTTCTTTAGCTTTAGTTTTATTTTAGAAACCACCAAGTGGTGGTCTGAAGCTATGTCAGCTCCTCTCCTGGTTCTTACATCTTCCATTGATCTTCTAAATTTTTTATTGATACATATATGATCGATTTGATTCTCAGTAGTATGATCCGGTGAGACCCATGTAGCCTTGTGTATGCGTTTGTGGGCGAATATTGTACCACCTATAACCAATTTGTTGAAAGCACATAGGCTTGTAAATCTTTCACCATTGTCATTTCTGTCTCCCAGTCCTTGTCATCCCATGATTTCTTCATATCCAGTGTTGTCCATTCCGACTTTGGCGTTGAGGTCTCCCATCAGTATTGTCAGATCCTTTCCTCGACACTTTGCTATAATTGATTGCAGTCTATCGTAAAACTGATCTTTGTCTTCGTCGTTGCCGTCGTTGGTTGGTGCATAGCATTGGATAATATTCATTGTAATCCCTTTCTTCATTGTTTTGAAAGATGCTTTGATGATCCTGGGTCCATTTGGTTCCCATCCCACCAGTGCATTACGTGCCTCCTTGGACAGCATCAGAGCAACTCCTTGAGTGTGGGGAGCATTTTCCTCTTCGTGGCCGGAGTATAGTAGCGTCTCTCCCGAAGCTAATGTTTTCTGTCCAGCTTGAGTCCAATGAGTTTCGCTGATTCCGAGTATTGTCAAGTTGTATCTCTTCATTTCTGCAGCTATTTGATTTGTCTTCCCGCTCTCCCACATTGTTCGAACATTCCATGTACCTATAAAAATATTTGCTCTGGTTGTTAGAAGGGGGGGCATCGGCCTCATGACTTCCGAAGAATTTCGGCTTTCATCATGAGGCGTCATATATCCTTCCACTCCCAGGGCAGAGTTTAAATGGTTTAAATGGTTTATCTTGTTTAATCTGGTTTGCGTTTTTTTAGCAAGTTTGGGTTTTTACGGGATGGGGGTGCTAGCCCCATGCCCAACCCTCCTCCTTTACCCGGGCTTGGGACCGGCAGTAACCCTAGGAGGGCTACAGGCGGAGTTACACTATTGGGATGCAACTTATTTATTTATTTTAATCACATACTGCTCATTTACAATAAGCGTTGCGAATAAACCAATTTGGGCTTCATCAGTTGAGTATAATAATTCAATAAATCAAATTAGCGAAGTAGTATTAAGAGTATAAACGCTAATGTGATGTGGGACGTGTAAATAGAAAAAAGAAAGAAAGAAAAAGGAAAGAAAGAGAAATTCTAAAGAGTTCAATGCGTAGTCGTAGCTTAGACTTTGCATAAATAGATTTGTTAACCAACTAATAAACCCAATATAATTAAGAGGTCAAGTTGTAATCAAAATTTAGAATCGGTTTATAAGTGATGACAGAAGACAGATAATAATAAAAATAAAATAATAATAATAAAGTAGATTGGAACAGAGCGAAAATATGCACTAATAACCATGTAAAATATATAGAGAATTATAGTAATGGAGAGATCAAACAGTGCAATTAACAGTGTGGCGAAATTGTGAATTGTCACTCAAGTGATATTGGAAGGGTGAATAATAATAATAATAGTCATAATAAAGTAGACAGATAATAATAATAATGTTATTAACAATAATAATAATAAAGTAGACAGATAATAATTATAATACTAGTAATAAAGTAGATTGGGACAGAGTGAAAGTATGTACTATTAACCATATAAAATACATAGAGAATTATATTAATGGAGAGGTCATACAGTGCAATTAACAGTGTGATGAAATTGTGAGTTTTCACTCAAGTGATATTAAAGGGGTGAAATTTCTGAATAAAGAAGTGTGCGTGTGTGTGTACATGAATAAGTATATGGTGTTGAAAATCAATGGATAATTACAGTATGGATTCAATGTGTATAGGATTATTAGACAACTAATGAACCCAACATAATTAAAAGGTCAAATTGTCATCGTCAAAAACACAACATGGCCGCCATTCTGACGTATCGGGAACCGACCCTCACTAAGCAGCTGCAAGCTTTCAATAGACTGGTAAGCCTTTATAGGCAGTT
The DNA here is from genome assembly GCA_034768735.1 of Schistosoma mekongi. Lineage (NCBI taxonomy): Eukaryota > Metazoa > Platyhelminthes > Trematoda > Strigeidida > Schistosomatidae > Schistosoma > Schistosoma mekongi. Next base: position 17,493,274 of record CM068305.1, read on the forward strand.
TATATTTAACAGTGAACTTCTGATGAAACTGGTGGCAGACCAACTTCACCGATAGATGAAATTTTAGAAATAAATAGACAGCTTTTATTCTCTAGTAGCATTTTGTGCATGAGAGCATATCAGTTTACATGCATGATCAAGATGATATGGGCTTACATACATATAAAGAATTTGATGAGGAGTCACTGTCAGGATATTTATAACATATGAAGATATGGATTGGAAGCAAAACCAACAACATCAATGTTTACAGCACTAGGATACCAAATATATGGATTGTGTTTTGGTGCATTTATGACCAAGAACCGCGCGCTTCTCGATGAAGGCGTTACAATCCTAGAAAAATGATGAAAGTTAGCAGAATGAATCATGGAGCATGTCCGAATACGGGATAAAGCCATGAGTATTTAGGATTTAGACACGAGAGCGATCTAAACATATATATGGGGATATTCTGCCTTAGTGTTGGAATCTAAATGCACTTATTTTAAATGGCGAGTTATTGTTGCATTAAGTATGTTGATAACAAGCGTTAGAACTAAGTTGCTCAAACGAGACCGATTCATTCTGAAATAAGCTAATAATATCATGTGAGTACATGGTTGTATTTGCTGCAGTTGTAACGATACACTGTCACGAGAGTTTTTGCGTGAACAGTAATGTGCGAGACACTATGTGATTTGTATTTAAGGTGGCTAGTATACCAGAATTCGTATAAGAGAAGTAAATAGTATTGTACCAGCAGGTTCCACACTTGCTTTATGCATTATCATCTACAGCTAGGGAGAAGACGAGAGCACAGAGAACGGAAAACAACTGCATTAGTATCCTGAAACGAATGGGCAAAAATTTGTGTTTAAACGAGCACGGAAAGACACAACATAATACTTATGCTTATAAATGGATTAAAAGAGGAGAACACTGGTTTATGATTAAGACAGGTAAATAGCGCTCACACCTGAGTTTTTTCATTTCGCGAATAGAGTCAGAAATAATAGTTGATGTTTTCATTTACAGTGTGACATTAGAAAGATGAAATTACCAACACGTTGCACAAATAAAGTGGATCTGTTTCCCGAATGGTTTGGGGCAAATTATTTTAGATTTTTGGGAATTTATTCGCAAATAATTTATATAAAGAGTAGATTTGGAGTGTTACAACTTTATTTTGGAAGCTGGATTGCGTAGGTTATAGCAAGAAGGTTCCTCTAGCTGAATTGCATTAGACGATTAAAACACTAATATCCACTGGTTTAAATTTGCACAATCTAACCCATTCTTTGTAGGCTTGGCCATACATATCTGATACTCACCTGTCCCTATGGTGGCATATATGACGGAAATTACTAAAACATCATCTTTCCCATATTCGTAGGAACAAAGGACTGACCTTTACTTTACTTTAATCACAATAGATTTCATCTCCATTTACTGGTCATAGTAACAAAATAAAAAAATATTAATAACTTCCTGAATATCAGGCGCAAGCCATTTTTACAGGCAAGATCAACAATATCATATCAGATAGTTAAAATGGTTTAACTGTTATGTAGACTTATTATACAATGATGTACAGAGATATTGGAATGATAAATTTTGTTTTAAACTAGCATTTATCTAGCGTCCATTACGAACATGGCCTCGGGGCGACCTTGTGATGCGGGAGAATAACAGGATGGGTTCTTGTCACCAATAGGAAGAGTTACATTTTAAAAAAAAATGTAGACGTCCAACCTTTTACGTAATATAAAGCAATCTCCAAGTTCTGAAAGGAAAGAAGGACAAACAAAAGAGCGGAGCAACGGTATTATGACAGCTATACTTTTCTGATTATTTAAGCAATCAGAAAAGTATAACTGTTTGAACTGGCAAATATTTGGATAATAAAGCTTATTTGGCAAGTTTTAAATTTTTATCCTTGATTGGTTGGCTATTTCGGAAGTGTACAATAGTAGTGTTCAGATCGATCTGACCCGATCGGGTCATTGTGAAAGGTAAGGTTTCATAAGGTTAATGACATATGCTTGAGATATGAGCCGTGAACTCGTACGCTAGATATGAGGTGGTCCGTCAGGGTCCTTGCGCTTTGATCTAGGACACACTGAAAATTTCTCTTTTCTATTTTTTCGTCGCAAATACCAAGAACCTACCAGTAAGACCAAAGTAATTAGTACTTACCTATTCGGTTTTCAGAGATCTGTGACACATTTAAATGTAACAGCATTTCTGAGCATATGTCTCTACGGTGCTGATACCGTTGCACTGCTGATACTTCGCTCACATTTGTAAGGGACGATGCCAACGAAACAGACAACTGCATCATCCACAATACAAGCAACATACGGGTTTGCTTAAGTGTCAGTTTAGGCTGGCTAAAGAAGCTGTCTGTTCTTATCGATTTCTTCTGCCAGCAACCACTACAACGGAGGATGACTTCATCTCGCGTATCTGTAGTTATAATAATAGTAATAATAATGATAATTTATTTCCTGGACACCAGGAACAAGCTAATTTTACAGGCAAGATCAACACCAACATATGAGACAGTAGAAAGGGATTAACTGCTATGCAAACATATTACACTATGATGCATAGAGATTGTGCAACAATAAACCTTGTTTTAAATTGGCACTTATTTAGAGTTCATAACAAACACGGCTACGGGACGACCTTGTGATGCAGGAGAATGACAGGATGGATTCACGCCACCATTTCTAGGGGTTATGTTTTGACGGAAAATGTAGATGCTCAACCCTCCGCGTGTTACAACGCAATCTCCAAGTGCTGAAAGAAAAGAGAGAAAACAAACAGCAGAATGGTGAAAGAGCACTATGACAACTACACTTTTCTGATTATTTAAGCAATTAGAAAAGTATAACTGTTTGAACTGTTAAATACTTCGATATTAAAGCTCATTTGGTAAGAGTTAAGTTGTTATCCTTGATAGGTTGGCTATTACAGAGGAGTACAGCAGTAGTGTCCAGACCGGGTTTCTGTGAAAGGTAATGTTTAACAAGGTTATTGACACACAAGCTTGTGATATGAGCCGTGAGCTTGTATGCTGGATATGAGGTGGTCCGTGACTTGTCATGTCTGGATTTCCAGATAGTTCACGAGAGAATTGCCGTATCCCATCGGTATCAAAAAGCTCACCGTATGTTTGCATTTTGGTAAATTATTACAGGAGTGGATAGAAAGTGGTAACCTATTCTTTGGTAAACTGAATAATGTTATAAAAAATCATTTTATGATTTGTGTTTGCATTTTTCAGTATACGGTGTTCGGGACAGATTCCTCAGGTTATATTTAAGTGCAATCTTCCAGAAGTGAGAAGAGGTTGAGAAAGTGAGACCGCCAATTATTCTATGGAAAAAAAATTAGGTTGGTTTGTAGACGGTGTTACGGAAACCAAACGTTCAGACGAAGGGTGCTGAAGATACAATAGGACAGGTTCCCAAAAGGTCCAAATTAAACCAAAACCAAAAGGAATAAAGTCCGAACAAAGTATTTATTGACCTGGCAAAAAAAGGTTGTTCTGGGAAGTAAATTATAAATGTACCATTACAAACCTTCAATATTGTAGGCACCCAGTCTAGAACAAATAATCAAGCAATCCAAAGCAATGGCGCAACAAATGGTGGAAGTCAAGATAAACAAAACAAACACAATTGGACATAACAAATAGGTTAATTAAGTTAGAGTTCAATAGAAAGAATTCACAAATTACGTAACTCTCCGGTTTACCGCAACAGACGGCATCTCCAAAGGGGTTTTAGAGAAAGTAAGCCACATCTTTCTATATAAGTTATGTTACCATTATACTCCAGTAATCGTCGGGTGAAAGTTTTCGGGAGATTTTTAGTTCGTATAGTGTCTGTGTGGTTTATATTAGAGAAGACAAGCGACCAGTTTTTTAAAGTAAGACGTACGCACATCCTGTATATTGCAAGCTTGGCTTCCCTGGTGTAAACATTTAAAAGATTAAGGTCGATTCGTCGTCTTGATTTGGATATAATTGATGATACATGCTCAGCAAACCTAAGGCTCTTGCTGTAGCATATACCCAAGTCATATATGAAGTTGGGTGTTTGAATTTTATATTCATTCAAATGGAGTTCTTGGTGAACATCATATTTTCCGAATTGTATAATCCTACACTTGCTGTGGTTGAATAGTAGTTGCAGTTTCTGGCTCCAATTTGATCGATAGGTTATCTAGGTCATTCTGGATATCAAATGTGCTTTCATAAAAGACAAGATTTACACTTACTTAGGTGCAAATTAGTTATCTTCCCATCTAAGAAATCCTGTATAAATTACCACCTAGAATACTTTAACTGTCTAATGGACAGTAGAGGTGACGAAAAATAAATTGTTACCTTATACTTTGACTTCATTAACGCTTTCGACAAAATACGTCATTTGCCTCCTATATAAATTTAAAGCCTTCGGTAAAGCGGGAAAATTCCACGACTTAATAGCTTCGTTTTTGAAAGATCGTATTCAATTAATAAAACTAAGACATCTCACACTTCCATAAAATATTATTAACGCTGTCTTCCAGGGTTCAGTCATAGAAGATTTATTATTTATTGAAGGTGAGATGACACTTAGTTCCACTTAGGGTATATTTGGCTTGAAATGGAGCTGCATAAAGTCAGTTTCAAGCTCTCATAGTTGGGTCTACCAGAAGAAGGCTAGACAAGCACGTGGGCCTCCACGGACCACCGTTACTCACCTAGAAGGTCAGCTAACGTGGCAATTATTCATACGTTCCACCAGGTAATTCACTTCATTACATTCTCCTCCACTTTAATTATCCTAGCTACACACTGCTATCCCCACTGTTTTCTCCCCACCTCTCCTCGTTGATATCCTCTGTTGCCTAATTTATTCTCTTACTTTTTCAACTATTCTTTTTTTTCTTGATCCCCAGATGACTTCCTAAATGCATCAGACAGTGATAGACCATGTCTACAGACATGTACACACACACATCCAGAAACTAATTGACAGATAGCAGAAGAAAGTTATAAAAATGGAGGATGAAATAATAGAGGGGGCAGTTAATGAATAATATTAATAACAAGAATGATGGAAAGAATGTACAGAGGGGACATCTGAAAAGATATAAATATATATGTATAATAGTAATTATATACCGGGAGAAATATAGTACAACTCCCTCCTAGTAACCTCTCAGGGCAAGTGAAATCCTGTGGCAAAACAAGTTCTACGAGACAAAACAAAAGCGCAACGAGGTTGCGAGTGCTTCAGTAGGTTTAAGTGGCTACTAATGCTCTCCTTATTAACTTACATTGTAGGTAGGCGAATATGAGCTTCGACGAATGTTGCATGGGTATGGTAAGTTGATCCTTAATATTTGTAATGCCAGCCGAAAATGCTTCATGCGAATATATATCTGTACATGTTATTAATAATAATAAACTTACGCATGCTTCTTGTCCGTCAAGTATTTATTCCTGCCAGTGTGTTTCCAGTCATTATTGTTATATTGATGAATATGTAGCTGTAAATAATCCCCTGAATAAGTAGTTGCATAGTCTCTGGACATTGATGCTGACCATGTTTGTTTTAATGGACACGACTAGTTAAAGGCGTTTGATCACCCATCATCACCAGATCATCACAACTTACAACGTAAAAAGCATCCCCCTCCCTAGTTAGCCAGTCTAAACGCCGCTATCTTGTTGACACTCCACTTTCGATCAAATATAACTTCTCCACCATGCCTCTTGCATTCTGATTTATTCTCATTCGTACAATTGGGTTTTATTGTTGGAAGTTGCTTTGGTTGCACGGCCAACGTAACTTGGTCATATACCGGGTGCACTTCAAGACCATTTCAGGTTTCGTCAAACTAGTGTAAGTACACAGCAGTTAAAATTGATTTACACAGTGAAACAGTATTCAGAATAAAATGGTTATGTGAGGTAGTATATATAAATATATATATGTAATACTACGGAAAGAAATTATAAACAAAATTCTGGAGAGTCCAATAAGCAGTTATAGCATAAATTTCGTGTGAATAGGCTCATTAGACAACCAATAAACCCCAAGTTGTTAAAAGGCCAGTGTCATGGAAATTGTGAATTGCTGCTTAAGTGGTGGAACAGAATGAAAATACGCACTATTAACAATGTGAAATAGATGAAAAATCAATAGATATTTTGTGCGTAAGTATATTGTGATGAGATTTATCAGGCAACTAATAATCTTACAATTATTCCACTGCTCCATACCACCACTCTTGCTCCGTTAATGCATCTAATAAAGTTTAGTGTATTACATAGGTGCCTAATATTTGATTATGCTGTTTGGTCGTCTAACCTGCACGTACTGTGGTATTAGAAAACAAAAGTGAACCCCAAAAGAGTAAGTGATACAGAGCATAGAGTTGAGCTATCTACCTACTTATGTCACTAACCACTAAAATACCTACAACACAAATTGAGGGAGGATGGGGTTACTGACCTGCCTACACAATAGTGAGGGCAATAACTTCAATCCACCCATATTTGTGTGGAAAAACGCTTTGTGTGAGTTCATGATTTGGTTATAAGTGGATTACTAAATAAGAGTTAAATGATTATGCTCGCATCTATTAGTTCCTATATGACTCACGTGTGCACCTAAATGGGGTGGTGTTTTTCTGTATAGGCTTCCTAAGACATGCATACGTAGACCTCAATACTCCAGACATATATGCCAATAATGTCCAAAATATATTAAAAAGGCAACCGGTACATCATACCAACTATAGTTCCTACTATAACACATTTGCTTTAACTCCGTACAATGCTTTGGACACATCCCACTTATTCAGATCTCCCCATTCGCTACACCTCTATATTTTTTCATCCAATTTTGTCGCTTGTCCGGCAGCCCTAAATTCATTTCCAAACAAAATGTAAAGTGTAAATAAAGGCGAATTCTTAATGGTTAAACAAGTGTAAATGAAAGCAACATTGCAACACTTTGAGTTTTTTCACCTGTCAAGTTCAGATAAGTAGACATGTTGCGGTAAACCGGAGAGTTACGTAATTTGTGAATTCTTTCTATTGAACTCTAACTTAATTAACCTATTTGTTATGTCCAATTGTGTTTGTTTTGTTTATCTTGACTTCCACCATTTGTTGCGCCATTGCTTTGGATTGCTTGATTATTTGTTCTAGACTGGGTGCCTACAATATTGAAGGTTTGTAATGGTACATTTATAATTTACTTCCCAGAACAACCTTTTTTTGCCAGGTCAATAAATACTTTGTTCGGACTTTATTCCTTTTGGTTTTGGTTTAATTTGGACCTTTTGGGAACCTGTCCTATTGTATCTTCAGCACCCTTCGTCTGAACGTTTGGTTTCCGTAACAGTTCTTCAATAAGGACCCTGTTGTATTTGGATTGGTGTTCGACGTTTTGAAATTGTTCAATTCTGTCCTGATTTCGTTTTATTTGGCTACCTTTTGGTCATTCTCGCTCACTCAACGTGAATCTTATTCTGGCTTACGATCTTAGGGAGTCAAGCTATCTAATGGAAACTCGAAGCAAGAAGAGAATACCACCTGTTACAGAAAATGATGTTGATAACATTGGTTGTGGTGTGTTTGATGTGAGTAATGTTGATGAAGTTGACAATGTTAGCGTCAATAATTCATGTTCTAGTAATCCTAGTGTTGCTAGGTTTAAGTTAGATAAAGCCTTAATTAAGAAGAGACAGATTGAAAAAAGATTAGACTTGGAAAGAGAATTGAAGTTACTAGATGTGCAAGAGGAAATAGAACTTGCGAAATTAGAATATATGGCTTGTGAATCAGAAGAATCACTTCCTATTAAAGAGCTTGAAGTGAAACCTAAGGTCGAAGATTATTTGGGGGATAATACTTACACGGAGTGTTCCGTTAGAACGCCTGGTCACTTGGATAATGGTCCAATTCGTGATATAAACCAGGCTTTAAGTCTTGCCATCAATAGTATTGGTTTGCCCATGATTGGCATTACGTGTTTCGATGAGCAACCAAGTCAGTACCACAGTTTTATTAATCAGTTTCAAAGCGTAATAGAGACTGAGTTAACTACTAAAGATCAGATGTTATCTTATTTAATATACTATTGTAAGGGACGAGCGAAGTCAGCTATCGGAGCTTGCGTGTCACTCCCGTCTGAACTTGGATACGATAGGGCTAAGCAGATCCTGCATGATTTATTTGGACAAAAACACTTGGTCGCACGTGCTCTGATGGACGACTTGCTCAACCACAAGACGGTGCGATACTGCTCGGAAGATTTGACGGAGTTTGCGACTAAGCTCCGTAGCATCCACTTCACATTGTCACAAATTGGGTATGAGTCTGATGTAAATTCAACAGCTAGTCTTGAATCCATTGTAATGCGCTTACCGTTAGATTTACAAGAGCGTTGGGCTGATGTGGCTGACAGAATCATAGTTGAGGGTAGAGAACCGAGTTTTGGCGATTTGGTGTTGTTTTTAGAGGAAAGAGCAAGAGTTTCACGAACGCGTTGTGGAATGCTGGTTCATAATAATTCGAGGGTGCGTAATTCTAGAGGACCTGAGAGACACCTTAACAAAAGGATTGGCTTCAGTGCGGTTACACGTGGAGCCTGTCAAGAAGACTGCATGAAGTTAAGTGCCTGTGTCATTCGTTCAAGGAAACACTTAGTGTCCGACTGCCCTGAGTTTTTGAAGATGGACGTCAATAGCAGGAGGGCAGAGGCACGAAAGGTTGAATTGTGTTATTTATGCTTAGCATCTGGTCATGTTGCTCGGAAGTGTGGTTCAGGCTTGAGGTGTTCAGTGAAAGGTTCCACAGTCGAGCATCATTCGCTTCTGCATTTTGATGGCAATAGTACTTCTGTTTATTTTGCTCGGAAGATGAGTTCTCCGGATGCTCATTTCGGCGTTATTCCTGTTAGAGTATGTGGTCCTTACGGAAGCATAGAAACTTATGCCTTCCTAGATAGTGGTTCTGAGACATCCCTTATATCTGAAGAAATTGTTCATCGCTTAAGTTTGAAAGGTAAGGTTTCTTCGATAAATGTGACTACTATAAATGGAACTAATGTTCACGAGTGTTTGGAAGTGAGTGTAGAATTGTTTTCTTTAGACGGTAAAGAGTCTGTCCAAATTAGTAAAGCTTATACCGTCAAGAAACTACCTCTAGGTCATGCAGGCTTTCTTACTCAGCAACATCTGGGAAAATGGAAACATCTGAGGAATATACCATTCCCCCAATTGCAAGACAAGACTATAGGCATTCTTATTGGGTGTAATGCTCCAGATGCACACTGGGTTTTGGAGAAAAGATTGGGAGATAAAAAACATCCATTTTGCGTGCTCACTCATCTGGGTTGGATGGTACTTGGTCCGAAGAATCCAGGTAGATTTGCAAGTACAGTTGAATTATGTCGATGTACGTGTAGTCCAGATATTTCAGCTGACTTGGGAAGGTTGTACAATCATGAGTTCAGTGATGTGAACGATCTGCACAAGCAGCATTCTGTCGAAGATAAGAAGGCTCTAAGTATCGTTGAGAGTTCAACCAGTTTAGTGGATGGTCACTTCCAGGTTGGGTTACCTTGGAAACGTGGGAGACTCGGATTGCCAAATAACTATGAAATGGCTAGCCGCAGATTAAAATGTTTACGTAGACGGTTTGCCAGAGATTGCCATCTTTTAGAAAAATACAGGCTTGTTATGAACAGACATTTAAGTAAAGGTTATATTGTTGGAGTTGAGAAGTGGAGTTTAAACTCAGAAGGAGTTTGCTAGTATATTCCCCACCATCCTGTTATTAATCCTAAGAAACCAGAAAAGTTGAGAATTGTATTTGACTGTGCTGCGAAGTATCAAAATTTGTCCCTCAATGATCAGCTTTTGCGTGGTCCGAATACTGTTAACAGTTTGATAGGAGTACTTCCACGGTTCCGACTAGGTAGAATAGCGTTATCAGCGGACATCAAAGCAATGTTTCTGCAAGTCAAGATCCCAGAAGTTGATAGAGGGGCGTTTCGGTTGTTGTGGTGGAAGGACGGCGACATTGAACAAAAAGTAGTTGAGTATTGTTTGACCGTCCATCCGTTCGGTGCGGTGTCATCTCCGTTCTGTGCTAATTTTGCCCTCAGAAAGACGGTAGACATGTTTGTCAAGATATGATGAAAAATATTCGGAGAGTTGTAGACAAAAACTTCTATGTTGACGATTACTTAGCTTCTACTGATAGCGTGCGTGACGCAGTGATATTGGCTGAACAACTAGGCTCCGTTCTCAAGAAGGGCGGTTTTAGACTTACTAAGTGGATAAGCAACTGTCTTCAAGTCACTGAATCCTTTACACTGGAAGAGCTAGCTGATGCGGTGAAGCCATTTGACTTTGAAAGGCTCCCCATAGAGCGTACTTTGGGGTTATTCTGGAATACTATGCACGATTCCTTTACCTTCAGAGTCAACATACCGAAACGAGCTGTCACTAGACGGGGTATCCTTTCTAGTATAGCATCACTCTATGACCCTTTAGGATTGCTGGCTCCAATAATATTACCCGCAAAACAGTTACTACAACGGCTAAGTAAATCAGGTTTAGGATGGGATGTAGAGATTCCTGAGAACGAGATAATTCGTTGGTTCGAATTCGTGAATGACATCCAACAAGTAGAGAATATATCTTTTCCACGATGTATTCTGGCACCAAAAATGGATTATACGCCTATCGAACTTCACGATTTTAGCGATGCTTCAGAAGTCGGGTATGGAGCTGTAGCATATTCTCGATGTTATGTTGCCGACGAGGAGGCGAGCTGTCGACTAGTATTAGCGAAAGCAAGAGTAGCCCTCCTGAAGGTTCAGACCATACCACGTTTGGAGCTTACAGCTGCACTCTTGGCAGCCCGAATCGGTTCACAGTTGCAGACTGAATTGGACGCGGAGTTTTCGGATATATTTTTCTGGACGGACTCTATGATTGTGTTAAATTACATCAGAAATGAGAGCAGTCAGTTTAAGACCTTTGTAGCTAATCGGGTCTCGACGATCCACAATCTCACCAAAGTGAGTCAGTGGCGGTATGTGCCTTCAAAGCTGAACGTAGCTGACTATGTATCCAGAGGTATACGGTTCACTGAAGGTGACATTAAAATTTGGAGTGATGGTCCTTATTTCTTGAAGAAGTCTAAAGAATACTGGCCAACTACTGACGTTGAGTGTATTACACCCCAATTGGAATTGAAGCAATCGATTGTTGCACATTTGATGGTTGATGAATCTGGCTTTCATCGACTTGTAAGTTACTTTTCAGACTAAGAACGGCTACTTAAGGCTGTAGCGTGGTTATCTAGGTACAAGTCTTACTTGTTGATGACATATCGTGGAAGAAAGGATATATCCCTGCGTTTAGGCTTACTTAGTGTGGAAGAGATGGACTTAGCTTGCATAGATTTAATTCGGTTTGTTCAACGCAGAGTGTTTGGGAAAGAGATCAAAATACTACAGTCGTCTGGGAATAATTCAGAAATAAAGGCCATCGGATCTCCTTTACGCAAGTTGAGTCCTATATTAGTAGACGGATTATTGTGTGTGGGTGGTCGGCTCCAGGGAAGTGCGTGGTCTGAGACCAGAAAACATCCGGTTATACTCCCGTCAAAGCATCCAGTTACAGGTTTGGTTTTATAACACTACCATATGTCTGAAGGGCATGTGGGTTCCACCAAGGTGTTGGCGACTGCACGCGAAAGATTTTGGGTATTAAGAGGTGGTGCGGCTGTGAGAAGAGTGGTTGGAAATTGCATCTAATGTCGAAGGAGGAAAGCTAAGCCTACACAACAAATAATGGCACCCTTGCCACTGGTCAGGGTGGGGGATGATAATTTTCCATTTTTATCAGTTGGTGTCGACTATTTTGGACCCCTCACGGTGAAGCAAGGCAGAAGTATTCAGAAACAGTACGGATGCATATTCACATGTTTGAAGATGAGGGCTATACATCTAGAAGTGACAACCTCCCTTACTACGGATTCGTTTATTATGGCGCTGATGAGGTTCATAGGTAGAAGGGGATACCCGCGTAAGATATTCAGCGACAATGGAACTAATCTTTTTGGGGCCAAGCATGAACTAGAAAACTGCCTCCGGAAGTGGAAACAAGATCGCATTCATGAGAAACTGCTTGTAAAAGGCATCGATTGGCACTTTAGGCCCCCTGCTGCCAGTCATTGGGGTAGAGTTTGGGAACGCATGATTCGGTTGGTCCGTAGAGTGTTAAGCGCCCTTGCACAAGAACAGACATTGACAGACGAGGGTCTTATGACTTTTATGATTGAAGCTGAGCGCATTGACCCCTAGTACCTGTCACCGCCGACTCGGAGGATCTCGACGTGTTAACTCCTGCAAAGTTGTTACTCTTGAGAGAAAACATCACCAGCTTCAACGACCCATCTCTATGTGACAAATACTCCAAACGATGGCAGCAAGCTAGCTACTTAGCGAAAGTCTTCTGGAAGCGTTGGTCTCGAGAATACGTTTCCCTATTACAACAACGACATAAGTGAACAAAGTTAGAGAGAAATTTACGAGAGGGTGATTTGACTTTGATTAGTTCTGATCTTAGAGAGAAAAATAAATGGCCATTGGGTTTGGTACAGTGGCAATACCAGGTAGGGATGGATTGGTGAGGCAAGCGAAGTTAAGAACCGGTAATGGAATTCTCGTGAGGGATATTAGGAAGGTGTGTCTCCTAGAGGCTGTAGATAGATGTGATGGTCTCTAGGCGTACTGCTGCAAGACCTAGGGATCATCAAGTTAAGCGCGGTCTTGGGCGTACTGTTGTAGGACCCGATGTTCGATAGGTTTAATTGTTTGTATGAATGCAGGCTGGCTGATTGTTGTTTGTGTTTGTTTATTGGTGTAAGTGAATTTTCGCATGTGAAAAGAACCAACGTTCTTTTGGAGGGGAGTGTTGCGGTAAACCGGAGAGTTACGTAATTTGTGAATTCTTTCTACTGAACTCTAACTTAATTAACCTATTTGTTATGTCCAATTGTGTTTGTTTTGTTTATCTTGACTTCCACCATTTGTTGCGCCATTGCTTTGGATTGCTTGATTATTTGTTCTAGACTGGGTGCCTACAATATTGAAGGTTTGTAATGGTACATTTATAATTTACTTCCCAGAACAACCTTTTTTTGCCAGGTCAATAAATACTTTGTTCGGACTTTATTCCTTTTGGTTTTGGTTTAATTTGGACCTTTTGGGAACCTGTCCTATTGTATCTTCAGCACCCTTCGTCTGAACGTTTGGTTTCTGTAACAAGACATGTCTATATATTTGCACACTGACCTCGCATAATTTACCTGGTTGGGTTGGACGCACCTACAAATTCACACTTTACTACGTAACGAATGAACGGCAAATAGTCGAATTTGTTTATGTTACGATTCATCCATGCTATGGTCTGTTATTCCTACTTATTTATCCCCAGACATCAGGGGTAATAATAAAAATAATTTCTTTCCTGAATATCAGGATCAAGCCATTTTACAGGCAAAATCAACAAAATCATATCAGACCATAATAGGTTTGAGTTGTTACACAAATAAAGTAGATTGCGATTAGCAAACTTCCGGGGTTGAAGTATTTGATAATTTAGTGAGACATTCTGGCGTATGGATGATGACCAGAAATGAAAAGGTTCATATACATTTGGTAATAGTAACTGAGCGTTACAGAATTTGTAACTCCGAACTTTAAGAAACGATAAAACTGTACAAACGGAGCGCAGTATTTCTGTGAAGGATATAGCAGTTGACACAGTTAAATTTTTAGAAAATTCACTTTTGAAAATTGTTATCATTCTTCCTTCGTTTTGTCTTTACCTGGACAGTTTATACTGTTACATTTAGTAGTAGTCTGACACCTTGTAGCATTTTGTTTGGTCACTGAGGTATAAGTAATGAGACAGGAGTAGGAGCAAAATACCAAAAATGATGAAAATTAGTCGGACAATCCTTACTTTATAGTTCGAAGGGAGGGAGTGAGGTAGAATCGTATTGGTATATTCGAGCTGGTTAGTTTACTCAATATTTCAGGCGGTTGAGTGACATGGGTATTCAACCTTTGTTTAAAGTCCACCATGGATAGGGATGTTGCTATGGAAGTTAATAAGAGCATGATCGCTGTGAATAAAAGTAGAAGTCAGCCCTTAAAGTGACATCCAGGAGAACCCCATTGTTAGAGTATTTCTATCATGAATTCTGGTAATCACTTCACGTCGTTTCACGACCCATACACCTCACTCCCGTATATTTACTCGCACGACCATTTACTGTTGTTTTCTGAATACATCTTTATTCGGGTGGTCGTTTACATGTCCATCTACGTATCTCTTTATTGTACTGACTCTAACATGTTTCTCATGGTGTTGGCCTTCTCCATTTACAATCCCTAAAATGGCTCATATTGTGGCCACCTATATTTACATGTGTAAATCACTTTCGAATTGTTTATATACCTGCTTGTGTCTCCAATGTAAGGGTGTAAAATGCATCCCTATTATTATTATTACTACTACGACTACTACTTCCGAGTTCTCAATGCGTTTATTTGTAACCGCTATTCGGGATACTAAACTACCAGAATACTAGTGTTTTGTCAATATTAGCCGTATCCGTAAGCGTTTTTTACGTCTAGGTAAAATCTCTTCACACCTTTCTTTACCGACGACAAGAGTGACTTAACTTTCTAAGTCGATGATCATCTAATTTGCTTCGGAACTATCAAGTTACTAAGTAATGAACTCTGTAGGAAAATTTATATCCCTCTATTGGGTTTGTGAGGCTGCTACACTGTGACTTTTGGATAGAACGCAGCATGTTTTTAAACAGCGTTAACTGCGAATCGGAGGTGGGGGGCTCCAAGATGTTATCGGATGACTCGAAGAGTACTGCAGACCTCGGCAGTACAGCCCATGTGAGTAGCCTTTGTGTCTAAGGTGTTCGTGAATACTGGACCCGTCTGAAAAATCTTTAGAAGGTGGTGGAGATAAAATATGTGCTTATCTTGAGGCAAGCCTTAGGCTTGAACATTTATAACTTGGCATTTTAGTAAATTGAATGTAATGTTATTTCGCTTAGCTGTCATTTTTAACGACGTGGGACCATTCTGGATCTATTAGGAGCCATCTTTGATTTCTACAACTCTACTTGTCTCGGCGTCATTACTACACATGGGAACTAGTGAGCTTAGATTTTCCTATAGATCATTTACCAAGACAAGGAATGGAATAGTTTAAGGACTGTGTTGCGGTAAACTGGAGAACTACATAATTTGTGAATTATTTTTGTTGAACTCTAACTTAATTAACCTATTTGTTATGTCCAATTTTATGTTTGCTTGTTTATCTTGACTTCCGCCATTTGTTGCGCCATTGATTTGGATTGTTTGATTATCTGTTCTAGACCGGGTGCCAACAATATTAGAGGTTTGTAATGGTACATTTATAATTTACTTCCCAGAACAATCTTTGTTTGCCAGGTCAATAAACACTTTGTTTGGACTTCATTTCTTTTGGTTTTGGTTTAATTTGGACCTTTTGGGAACCTGCCCTATTGTATCATCAGCACCCTTCGTCTAAACCTTTGGCTTACAGTAACAGACTGTGTTTTATAAAAAGCTCGATGTAGGAGATTTATAGTTTTAATGGAGATCGGCAATCTTAATTTGAACTACTTAATCTTCTTAGAATTCTTTGAACCAAGACAGTAGTGCACCCACGGGGCCAGTATATTACACTTTTCTTATTAAAATTGACTGGAACATTGTTTGGAACACCTTCTTTGGATCTAGAAATATCGTGTGCACCGAAACCCAATACTGTAAACTGGTTGTCCGACTGTCCTATCTTAGAGGGCCAATGGCTCATAAACTAGACGTTTGAGATCCGTGGTGAGTTTCACATAAGACTTCGTCTATTTATATGTTTCTTTATCCGATGAGTAACTGTGCCTTCAATGTCCTCGGATAATATGAGCTCACGGACTTTTACTTACATAAACTATCAGCTTTCTTGATACTTAAAGGTAGCAAAGTTTGCTTGCTCGAGTGCAGCTGAAGTGGGTTGATAATCGGCTCCCTCTGTCATAGGCCAACACATGAATTCCTTTACATTTATTCATTTACATGATGAACTTCCTTCCATTCCATGGGTCACTGGAACCCCACAGCTAGCTTTCGCACTGCCTAGCGGATGCTGTCACACCCATGTGATTTCCACATCATCAGTGGCTGCAGCTTTCTCAGTAGGTAGCCCAAAGTCCATACGAACTCTCTTATGGGTAGAAGTTGGGTCATTATAATACGGCATTATTTATCTAAGTGTGCTTGATTTCATTTCTATCAATCAATCAATCAATCAATCAATGCCTGTTACTCCAAGTGGAGCATAGACCGCCCACCAGCATTCTCCAGCCAACTCTGTCCTGGGCTTTCCGTTCTAGCTCTTCCCAAGTGCTGTTCATTCTCTTCATGTCTGTTTCCAATTCCCGACGCAATGTGTTCTTGGGCCTTCCTCTGTTTCTGTGGCCTTTAGGATTCCAAGTCAGTGCTTGTCTTGTGACACAGTTTGATGGTTTCCTCAGTGTGTGTCCAATCCATCTCCAGCGTCTTTTCCTAATTTCTTCCTCAACTGGAAGTTGATTAGTTCTCTGCCACAACAGGTTGTTGTTGATGGTATCTGGCCAACTCCGCCTGTAGCCCCTAGGGTTGCTGCCGGTCCCAAGCCCGGATAAAGGAGGAGGGTTGGGCATGGGGCTAGCAACCCCATCCCGTAAAACAGCAAATGTGCTAAAAAAACGCTAACCAGATTTCATTTCTAGGCAATGCTTAAACTGAAAAAGTTTACGATCTCTTATTAGTAAGGTCCCTTCTATCTATTTCTTTAGTATCCATGTTCCCCTCGTTTAGCTAACCAACACAGATATCTACGGTTGCATACCTCTATATTTATTAATTGAGTCCAGAATAACTTTATGTTTTATCTTAACTTTGCAGCTATTTCTTTGCATCGAAGAGTATACCTATAATTTATTTCAACACCCATTTAGATAGTCTTATCTACTCGGATCGTTCCCAGATATCCACTGAAGAGCCTGGTGCTAGTGGATGACATCGAACTAAGCCTCTGACTATAATGTATACAATGCAATTTTAGGGTCCCGCAAGCCAAGTTACTTTATCACGGAACCATTGCAGAGAAGCTACAACCTGACATGAAGCAACTGCATCAATTGACGACGCAAGACAATCTTGCAAAAAGAGGTACAATAATCGTCACCAACTCATCTGGAACGATCCCTCCATCAACCCGGAAGCAGCCGTAGCCTTCGATACGAATATTTTCAGGCTGCTAATTTAAAAGGCGAAATTTCAGACCCAATCACTTCCCACCAGTAGGGGAGACGGAAATGGCCCAATTACAGTAACCACAGGGTCGGCTCTCTGTAAACTAACAGGTATCTAAGCTGTGATAATGTATGCTCAGCATTCCCATATGAATGTACCGCAAGACTTGCCCCAACTTAGATTTTAGACTTGAGTGATTCTAGATGATCTTACTTGGCTTTTGCTCATGGATGCTTCGTTCACTTTTCTACTTTGTGGGTTGTTTACCTATGGTCCGAAGACCACCTCCATCAGTTACTGGCCGAGTATATACGAACAATATTCATAATTAAGCCCAGCTTACAGTACAACACTCCTCCCTATTACCTTATCCCAACCTATACCAACATTCACTGCACGCATGCCAACTCTCGAGAGGACAGAAGGAAGCCATACTCTTACCCAACTTTTGTTTGTGGACAGAAAAGACCTATGTTATTACAGCCCAGTAGCACTGCTCCCAGTACTACCAAAAGTACTAGTTTCGTCCCTCATCTTTCAAAGAGATGATGTCCATTTACAGTAAGTTCAGAGACGCACGTTCAAGTGAGCTACAAATTCGTGGAATAAACCACACTTAAATATACTTCTCAGAAAGCTACAGAAGATTTAGAGGAGACCCAATAACTGCTTGTCATTGTCAGTAACTTCCTCACTAGAACGCCCTAGCCGACTTATACTTTCTTATTTCAACTATCCATATCTGATAGTCAATGCCTAAAATTTCTTACTAAAGCGACACCACATAGGTGGTGTCTCTCTTCGTCTCATCCAGTGCAAACTCCTCCCCAATTCGTCATAAAATTCGATGTAGAACCTTTTAAAAGGAAGTTTTATAACCGTGTATGCTTGTGTAAGTTTCGATCACTCGTCTGGAACGAACAATTTACCTAAAAATCACCAAAGCAAGTATCCATGCAAATCATGTCATCCCTTCCCTCTCTCCACCGCCTATTGTCCATTGTTCCACACTTTTCACACTTAACGAGGCCCAGGCTGACTACCGTTAACGCTACGTTTACAGATAAGTATCATATGGCCTGTCCTAGGCTACATATTTGATTGACTGTTAGGAATATAAATCATTTAAGCTTGTTAATACTGGACTACCACAGTACTATGTTTAGTAATAATGTGATTCCAAGTTAAATATAAATTTTCGTGTATCCATTTGAATAATACACATGCATAAACAATCTGGTAAATATATATAACAGAAGTCGGTAACGGCGAGTTTATGGGTGTCATATTGAATTACAGTATAAATCCAACAGGCACTAAATCGAGATAAGTGTCACTAGTGAGCAACATTCAAATTGGGTTCAATCGCACATTGAACAAACATACGACAGAAATAAGTACAATTTGAAAATGTTGTGCTTAGTGCCACAACAGTCTCCAGATTTCACTGATAGTGGTAGTAGACCTGGTGACCTGTAATAATCCTTGCGGTGATTCTTCCTTTGCAGATCCAGCCTCTCCCTGAAAGACTTCGCCAATGGACCTGACTATTGGGCGTAAGAAACGGATTCCTACTCTGAGTTTATTTGATCTTCACTTTCAAACCTTTCTAAAGTGGTCTCTGAGATTATTGGTTCTAGAGGGAGCAAAAAGATAAGACAAATTAACACATGAGTCATTATTTAGAATACGGAATGCCGACAAAAAATCGCCTTGTGCTCTACAATAAGATACGGAAAAAGATCCGGGCGTTTCAGACGCGTATCGTAAGGAAGGTTTGAAAAGCCTGTTGCTAGCTTGGTACCTACTCGTTGAACCTGCTCAAGTGTCTTGACGTCCTTAACAAGATAGGGACTTGCTGTTTGAATGCAGTATTCACTATGAGATCTCACATAATCAGGATATAAGATTTGAAGAGTGTCTTCACTAAAACATTGAAATGCCCTGTGGAGTGACCATAATGCTTGAAACCCTTTAACAGCTGATGCCTTGCAGTATACCAGGATTTTCAAGTCACGACTTATAATTGCCCCCAAATCCTTAAATTGTTCTACTTGCGAAAGCGGTGTATTATTCAAGGTGTATAGACAACCGTTACCGCAGCCAGTGTGCATCAGTGCACTCTTACAGCCGTTAATTTCTAACCCCCAACTTTAAGACTATCTGGCCGATTCGTTTGAGTCAGTTTGAAGATCAGGCTCATCGCTAGCGCTGCATATTGTTTTCCAAACTTTCGCGTCATCAGCAAATAAGAGTGTTGATTATTTCAGCTGACGTGGCAATTCGTCAACATAATGCAAAAATAAGAGAGAGCCCAAGATACCTTTGGGGACTCCGCTTAATACGGGTTCCTATTCAGTCAGTGACCCGTTAACTCGAAACCTGTCTCTCCTCATATAAGAAATTCTTTGCCCAACTCTGAACTGGCCCTATTATTACTAAGCTTGGTTGTCTCCGTATAAGGCCGACATGAGATATTTTTTCACATGCCTTGCTTAAGACAACGAATATTGCATCCACGGACTACTTTATCAATAGCTTCTGCCTAGTCCTCTTTTACAGTTAACAAGTTAGTAAGATGCGAAAGACACCTACGAAACCAATGTTGCTTCGGAGGTAGCAAATTATGTGACTCCACGTGAATTAATATTTTATCACTGATTTTCTCTAAGATTTTAACTATTATGCTAGTCAAACTGGTTGGCCTAGAGTTAGATGCCAGTTGTCCATTTCCATCCTTAAAACCAGTCCACATTATATCATCTCACCTATAACTTGGAAGTTTTCCTTGCGAAAGAGACAACCTAAACAACTCTAAGGATGGTTCTGAAATAATGTCCACGAGTGACAATAACAGCTTAGGGTTCATTCCATCTAGTCCTAGTAACTTACCTGGTTTTAAGTGGTTAAGCCAACAGAAAACGTTTTCCGTTGTCATAAGGACTGGTACCATTGCAATTACTTCAGTCGAGTTTATTGGATGAGCATCTGCGTTAGTATCCACAAGGAAAATTTTGTTGAAATATTCTGATAATTTTTCAGCGTTTCTCAAATTTGTGTCGGCCGACACAATTAGGTTATCGTGTAACAATAGGAACGGGATCCCATCATTTCTCTCACTTCGTCCTTTAATGTAGAAAAGCACTCGTTTAGGACAGGAGAGACTATCCTTTGCTAGCTGTCTTTCGTAGAATATGCAAGATCTACCAGTAGTTAGTTTACAAAGGTTTAAAAACCCACGTACTTTTGCTTAAAGTTATCACAACTCGTATCAGTATGCAAGTCCCAAAGACGTTTCCTACATCGTAGTAGCTTTCCAGCATTCTTGCCAATCCGTGGAAGATGATGTGACAACTTACGCGGAACTGACCATGGAATGAATGATGCAGTTACTTCTTGAAGTGTTTCTTCAGATTTGCACCATGATTCACCAGTTGATTAGCTTTTGGTAGCCAACCAATATTTTGAAGCAGCTCGGTACCTAATTGTCAGAATGTCTGCTTGCCAAATATTTGGTCGTGATAAGAAAGATTCATATTCGATATCGTAAGTTGTAAACCTGAAGGACGGGATAACGTGGTTGCTTTTAACAGGCGTGGATAGGGGATTAAGACGTGTAACACCGTCAGAGTTATGTGTAAATACTAGGTCAAGGAGTGATAATTCATTGTCTACATCGAGACGTGTCGACTTTATTAAGGCACACCAGCGACTAGTTAACAACAAGTTCCCATTAAAGTTCCTGCTACAGATGTGATCTCCACCCAGTTAATGTAAGGTGTGTCGAAGTCCCCAACAATACGGCACTAACTATACTCCACCCGTATATGTGACTCAGAGTGGAATCGTCCGCTGGCATCTAGGACTACAGTAAGCCACCCCAATAAGTACTTGGAGACATGTAGACTTATGAGTATAACTGGACGCCTCGCACTTATTTATTTTACTTATTTTGTTAACACACAATTTCTTTGCAATAGGCGTTGTGAAGAAACCGTTTTGGGTTTCATCAAAGTAGTATAAATATACAATGATTGAAACTGGTTTACACTGCGAGATGCTATTCAGAATAAAACGCCAATGTGCAGTGGTATATATGTGTATATGATACTAAAGATAGAAATCGTAAACGAAATTCTAAAGATTTCAATATGTAGTTATAGCGCTTCCGACGTATTGTGCTGGATACTTAAGTAATCCCGACTGCATAAGATTATTCCGCTCCTCACGCTTATGGTTAGTGACCCTATTATACTTAATACAGATATAACCAGTTATGACTGACGTAGGATCAACATCAGTCATTAACCACGTTTCCGTGAATGCGATTATGTCGGGATTAATTTTTCCTATCAAGATACCCAACTTAGACATTTTGTTTCATAGTGCTGATATACAGTACATTCAGGGTACCTGCGTTAATACCCGTCATACCCACACAGGTCTTGGGGACATTAGCTCCAATGATATCATTACCCAAAAACCATGAACTTTCAAGATTTTTCCTTCATTTTGCAACCTTCATTCTAGCTCAGTGAGAGCTGCTCTTCTTCTTTTACAATCCTCGAGCGGCCATTTTGATAGGTTTTGTATGTTCTGCTGACAAACTTTGTGAGTATGTTTCAGTACTATGTTATTTTATTCTCATTGATCAGGATGATTTTTATGATTCGTCCACTTTGTGCTTCACCATCAAGCTACCTACCGAATCTAACCACTTTTCAAATGTGAACACCCTGTACTGTGTCTGGTAATATATATCTGATAACTGATTCAACTAACTAAAGGTCATAGACTTGACATTTGGCAGGCTCTGGGTCCTTCGGTTCCTCTAGATTTCACATAATTAGACTACGGTAAGGGTGGACGTCTATGGAGTTTGTAATATCTCCTTTTGAGGCTGGTCCCTTCACGTTAGTTACCAAAAATGTTCCTGATTTCAATTTTCGCCTTTTGTGCATCCAGTCGAGTATAGTGCTACGCTTTTCATGTGAAAGTTACACTATGACTTCACATTCCAGTTCTTCGTCCTTATTCTCAGCCATAACTACACAACTTGAGGATGATATTTCATTTTCTTTTGATGATCTTGACTTATACTTCTACGTTTTACCTGGGGTGAGTTTAGTATTGTTTCTTTTTGTGCTTTAGGTCAACCTTAGACGTAGCCGCTAACGATTCATTCGGGGTTAAGTCGCTCATATAGGTGTTGATTTAAGTGTCATCAGAGCCGAGAGCAGTTGTTATCGCATTTTTCCAGGGCATTAACGCCTTTTTGTTTTACAATGTCTTTCTTAGCCGTGTTCATTAGTGATATGACGACCGACAATAGGTGGTTTAAATCTAGACAACAGAGTTGGCAAAGCCACACGTTTCCAGGTTTAATACACCGATTTTATGCTGTTGGTGATTAGTTAGCCTACAGATTGTGATACCACTCCTTACAGTCATCACACTGAATGCTGGTTTCTACCGGGTAACGATAGCCTGGGTGTTAACAAGCACACTTTTTGGTATCCATAGGTAATTGATAAACGACAGTAACCAAACAATATTGAGAGACATTTTTGCTATAAATTCTACAGAATTAAATATACGCGACTGGCACACAAGGAAAATGACAGTAAATTAAAAAGAATTTACTCCATGTGTAAAATAGAAAAAAGTCTCAAAATCTTAGTGAACAGTTTAAAACCTTGAGTAAGCTTGGTTCAATTATAGAAAATACTCTCGGCTTTAGTGTACTAGACAATCAAAACTAGGCAATTTACTCAACGGTTAAAATAATACAGCCCTTTGATTTGACTGCTACACGCTCCACCTTGTTTTTATTGTCCACCCCTGTTACCATTCTAAGTTCCCCTCATCATCTATCCTTAAAAATTTCTTTCTATTTTCGAACTATATGAAACTGCGGCAGGTCATATCTCAAGGTGCATACTTACCTACTCAGAGCCTATCTCGCAGTTGAAATAAATAATGACAATACTGCTAAGAAGTAATCATAAATAGAGGATAAATGGATACAGAGCAATATTTAATGAAAGAAAAAAATTAGCACTAATCAAAAGAGAGAGGAAAGCCCTTCCCAAGGAGGAACCATAGGAGAACGAAAAAGAAAAAAATTATACGCATATAAATAGCTTAATGAGGAAGAGTTTGTCAGTAATTTTTCCTGATACTTCCCTAGATCAAGAGCAGCCGGGAATCCAGATAACTACCACAGCCCACAGCCTGACCAGAAACATCAGAATGGTAGCTCCAATAGACTTTTAGGTTTATACCAGCTCGTCACAACTATATTTGATAGTGGATACGAGTATCGTCACCTTGGTCTAAACTAAATAGTGCTAAGTAAGTAAAGTGAGTAATACAACAGGATTCAGTTCGTTAAATGAATAAATGATGGGCCGTAAATATATATTTTTTTGTTTTTTAAAGTGTTTGAAACAGTACTTTAGCAACTAGGCGCCAACTACAGTGTTAGGCCTTGGCTGTTTGGAATTTCCGTACGGTTTCTTGTTATCGGGGGTTTCACAATGTCACAAACCTGTTACTATGAAATTCTAGGTGTTCATAAAACTGCTTCAGGTGATGAAATAAAGAAGGCATATCGCCAGCTGGCACTCAAATGGCATCCAGATAAAAACCCAGACAAAAAAGAAGAGGCTGAAAGACAATTCAAACTAATAAGTGAGGCATACGAAATTTTATCGGATCCCAAAAAGCGCAGCATATATGATAGACGAGGCAGGGCTCCTCATGATGATGAGGCGTTTGTATTCGATGGTTCGGATCCCTTCGCGATGTTTACTCAGTTCCACTTCCGGGATCCCATGGATATTTTCAGAGAAGTGTTTGGAGGCTCTGGACTCGATTCCTTCTTCGGGACTAGTATTCATGATCTTCACTTTGGCCCTCAAATGGGCCGAGCTCATCGTTCTAACTCTCATCGCAATTCTGGGAGACAATCTGGGTCTCCCTACCATCATGCTCACACAGGACGTTCTAACCAAATGCAGAGTTATGATTCCGTACTCGCAAGTCCTTTCATGGGTGGAATTTTAGACTCTCCATTTGGTGGATCACTGTTTGATCCTTTTATGGCTTTTAATTCTGGATTCGGGAACCCCCAAGGTACTTCGTCAGCTTCCATATTTAGTAGCTTCGGAGGATCTCCTTCTGCTGGTGGTTTTAGGTCAGTTTCAACATCTTCCAAGTACGTTAACGGGAAAATGGTTCGTGTAACGAGAGTGGTGGAAAATGGTACTGAAACTGTTACTGAAGAAGTAGACGGCCAGGTAACCAACCGAACTGTTCGCCAGTGTGGAAATGGAGCTCTCCAAGCAATGTGATTTACCCCCATACATATGCTTTCTCCTCATAGTAAGACTATGGTAATTTTGTATAATCACAGTTTTTCAGTTATTTGTTGAGTGACAAACAAATATTTTTGTTGTCTTAATAAGCATGTCTCCATTCGTCGGACTTAACGATACGGTAATGGATACTTTGTTGTTGCATTGCACTTAAGATATACCACTGTTAAATCCACCTATCATACTTACACTAAATAAATATTCTCCATTGATTTTATCACTGAATATTGTTTTCTGGCGTTCGTTTTGTTTGCGTATGAGATTACTTTGATTTCTCGAACTATTCGTTAGTCGAGATTATACAAGTTACCAGGCAAGCTTGTCTTTATTGCTATCCATTAGTATTTCCAAGTGAGTCTGGCGTCCCCTTATTCGTTTTTGCCCACCGTTGCGGTGTATAGAAAATATTTCGATTTAAAGCCGTCGAACTTTAATGTCCTTAGTTTCTTGATGGTCTAAATATATGCGATATGGACTAGGTCTCGAATCAAGGTGCTTCGGTCTCCATTTGTTAGGTTTCTGAAGGACGCATTTTAATATTTATTTAACTTATCAGTGATCGAAACTAGTTGGTAACTGTACTGACATGAACATACACGATCGCGGTGGTTGGTACTACGTAGGTTCGGACTGTTTATTTGGTGAGTGTCATAATTAATAGTTGACTATGTAGTCATTATTTATCCTGCCTAATTATTAATAGGTCTATTACTAAACAGTTTTTTATAAACCTATAATACTGCTATTAGTGGAGTCCGAGTGATTTAACCCGTCACTAGCTCATTTACTTCGCTTTGCAGTACCTCAGTGTAAAGGTTAGTTATAATACTCGGTTATTCAAACTGAAGTTGTCAAGCGCCCTTTGGACTTAACAAGTAGTTAAAAATTAAGTTCTTACTCAACATTTACTCCGATATGCACATCTCCCAGCATGAGTCACTGGTCTTAAAAACAACCTAGATATTATCACTCCTTGTAAAGTATTGTTCATAACTGCATTTTATAGTCGTCACAATTTAGGACCTAGCACATACGCCCTTCCGTTTAAGTGCAGCTAGATGAACAAATTAGTAGTAGCAGTTCACTGGTAGTAGGAAAAGTGTAAATATATAGAATGTTGTGTAAGCGGGAAGGATTAATTCACAGAAAGGTATAATCTAAATTTATGCTTACATGTCGACTTATATGTAGGTCTCTTTGAGTGGATTTAAAATCTTTTGTTTATTTTCGTGTGAAATGTAATCTGGCTCTTGGTAGCCACCGATTGCAGATAACTGATCAAGTTTTGATACGTTTGTGTAAAGTAGCACTTAACAATGTTAGACCATCCAGTTGTCTGCTCGATAATTGCCGTCAGTTGTTCTAAACAGTTAGTGATTTGGATCATAATCGGTCGCCTTGGAGAGGGTACATACACTGGATACCTTCTGAATTTTAGATTACTGTATTCCTTCATAATTACATTTTCATTGCTTTGTTTTGAAATGTATTATGATATGAATTTTGTTAATTTGATCTCATCGCCCCAGTGGGGTGTGGTAATTTAAGCTAACGTATTAATATCCCAGACTAGATTCACGATGGCGCTCACGAATCGTGGTTTTCACATAAATCTCCTTGTCATAAAATCATGTAATGTCTTTCACCAGCATATATGGCTAGCCCTTCCCTACTAGCTTCGTCTAAAAATATTGTCAGTACGAACGATTATAGCTCATGAAATAGTGTTTATGAAAATTAGGTACAGTACTTTTATTTTGGAGTTTTAAATACTTGCATCTCACACTACGTCGAATAAACAGCCAAATCCTAGATGTCTTTATATATATATATATATATATATATATATATATATATATATATATATATTCTCAATCATAACTTGTGATTATATAGTTGAACTAAAAGGCGGAAGGGACATTCCACTCCCCATAGTTCTGTCTCACTAGATGGGACTGCAAGAACATAGGATCAAAAGATAATCAGTCTCCGCTTCCTGTCAGTACTACTCCTAACTTCAGTTCAGACTCAATTAACGGTGAGTACTTCCGAAGCTGTCTGAAATCGTCTGGCAATCCAGGCGTTTATGCATAGAAGTTATTAGCTCATGACGTTTTATTGCCTAAACAATTCTAATTGGAGGCCTATTCAGTGGGGATTTCGAGGTTTGAGCTCAGTAAGCAATAAGTGTAATTATTTTGGTTACTATACGCAAATGTCTACTTGTTTCTAACAAGTTCCAGCTGTGCACACGGTCATATGTTGATTTGTAGATCACCAGCCAGTCAAGAGAATCAGTACATGGTTCACTGCGACTTCGGAATCGTAACAGACCACCAGGCTCCAGCTCCTTCTACAGATGGTGACGAGATCGTCGTCAAAGAGCTGCCAATCCTGTTTGGAAATGTTTGGGAAGCTTAGTGTTTCATCATGTTGGGATGAAGAGATCGCTGTCCCCATCTTTAAAGAGGACTCACGTAACCAACGGAACAACTATTGGGAGGGGGATAAGTCTACTCCCGATTATTTCCAAGCTATTAGGTTCCTTCAGATCAAGTAGATTGCTCAAAATACATGAGGACTGGTTTTCGATCAGGTTGTGGATGTATTAAAAGCACTTTAACTCTCTACCAAGTGTTTGAACACCGTTACACTTATTGCAAGCCAACATTTGTTGTCTTTTGACATCAGGGCAGCCATTGGTTCACTAGACAGGGTTGTTCTCTGAAGTTTTATTGGAGAAAGATGCGTCCAAGGAGTTCATTAACAGTCTCTGTACACAAACACCACAGGCAAAGTGAATATATACAACCACTTGTTTCCACTGTTCCAATCCAGTAATAGAGTTAGATGGGGCTGCCCATTTTTACCATTCTTCTTTAACTTTGTCATCGACGACATTCTAGAAACAGCTCTGAAGGAAGTCTATGTTGGTGGTGTAGAGTTGTCACCTGGAGGGAGACTTTTCGACCTTAAGTATATGGACGGTATTGTCTTACTAAGACAACACAGAAGCAATCCGAATCACATTCAGTCAGTTGGAAATTAGTACCCGTAAGTATGGCATGTACTTTTCATGACTGTACCTCTACACTATTTGAAGGGGTTTGTACCTGCTCTCACTCTTTGTGGTGAACAATCAAAAGTAGTCCAAAAGTTGATGTATCTAGGTATGAGTGGTGGTGGTAGTTTGTCAGATGAAATTGATCTACGCATAATGAAATCCAGATTGGCCGGTCCATTTTGGCTCTATCGTGCCAGCTGACTGTAAAAGGTATAATTCAAAAAGCTTTGGTTGGAGCGTTTCATCTCTGTGTTTGCGAAACCCCGTCCCCAGGCTGTTCGGCATTTGTGTTCGATCATCATTGTCTCCAAAGAATTTCTGGCATTCGATGCCAACATCATGTTAGTGATTCTGAGGTTCGGTATCATATATTCGGGCACGATTGTGACAATTGAATTGGTGTTGCCATCTTGAAACACTGGCTTCGCTGGTTGGGTTATATCTTACGACTGTCATCCCAGTGACGTCTATATTGTGCATTATTTACCAACGCTGGAACTGGTTGAAGAAAGCGGAGATAATCAGTTTATGACATGGAGCCATGGAATGTAAGGAGTAGAGGACTGGCCTCTATCGGCCTATTCCGACTGTTGGTTAAAGTCCTAAAGATGGCTCGCAATCTTATCAAATATAGTGTAGGATAGGAACTAGTGACGACCCTGAGGCGGTTTCCTCTTTTAACCTGCGTAAAAGTATGAAGACTTTTCTTGATAGAGAAGGAATCTCATTTATAATTCTATCCGAGTCATGTCTCTTGTCATTTTATTGCTTTGTTATTAAATTTCACCTTTTTTTCCTTGATTGCCCTCTGTCTCTATTTTGTCCACAATATTACTCTTGTACTTGTGTGATGCATATATTTTTATTCCCATTTTGTATCAAATGTAGTGCGTTTAAGTAGCTATTCGAATAAATAGTCTTTTCTTCACTCCAAACTTACTCTGTTGTAGTGGCGTGTTTGTGCTTCAGTAAACCCAGGAAATTTATTCATACAGCAATTTAAGCTGACTTTAAATATCAAGAGTTTATTTCTTAAGAAAGTAGCTAGGCATTTTAAAACATGAGAATAACGCACTGATACAGTCTTTTATGGTTTAAACATTCCTAAAGTGCAAACTATCACTTTGAGAATAGTGCGTGTTAATATCTGAGTTGGCACTGATGAGCGGAGGACTTTAGTGGGTTGGTCACTTCACTAACCTCAGCAGTTATACCAGCTTTGGTGGACTAATGACTAGTAAGTTTCCAACAATAATATAAAATTCGTTTTGGCTGTCGCATAATTAAGCCTCTTGTAAGCCATGTGCGTAACTAGGTTATCTATTATAGGTTGAGTCTAGTATACATCAATCACTTATGAGTACAAAGCGGCTAGTGCATGGAATGAGTGATATATCTTTTTAAAATTCCAATGAGTAAAAATTAAAATTCGCATGGGAAATGTATGTTTACGATACAGGGATTATGCCACAATTGTCTTAGAACTACTCAAGTGTATTGACACCTGGTCAGCCAAACTAATGTTAAGCTCAGAATACTAAGAATTAGTATTGAATCGATAACAATTGTCAGGGCTTGGATTACGCATCACAGATGTCGATCTGATATCCAGGCTTTCTGGCGCTTTCTTGTGATGCAGTAAAGTCCGATCGTGGATGATATTCAACTAAGACGAGTCGTCACTCCGGGGGTATTAGCCAATAGTGAGTAACGCAGGACCTGACATATATGCGCATAGATACAAATCGCCATAACACATCGTGACAAGAAAAATTTTCATGAATAATGAAGAGGGGGGAATAGTAGTTTGTGCGAAAGAATAATGGAACGTAGGGTCTAGAAGAAGACAAGGAGTAAATATGCATTTGCACTACTATGACGCAGGGTCTCTAGCCACTGATCGCGGTCATCACACGGACCTCAACCAGATAGTCTACATCCACCAACATGGCGTAGTCCAACAGTTAAAAACTTCGTGAAATCATTCTTTGTTCAGGTTTGGTCGCTCTTAACCTTTATCCATCCTATCCCTTCAACAGCTATGTCGTGCGACCAGGTGGGCGGTGGTTGAGCATACTTAATACATGCCCCAACTACCTCATTCGACGAAGGTTCACAACCCCACCCATTACATTTCCTTGGTTCCCTAGTAGTCTGAGTCCAACACCAATGTTGCTTATTCGATCACTCTATTTGGTACAGATGATACTTCACAGACATCTATGATCGAAGATCTGAAGTCTACATCCATTTTCTGTTTTCATAGTCGATGTTCCACATCCATAGGTTAACAGTTAGGTCGGCATTCTGCGCATTATTCTCAGGCTTTCATTGGGAGACGGATATTTCGTCTAAGCTACAAGTGGTGTAAGTTGGCAAAAGCGAAGGTAACTTTCTGAATCCGAGTTGAGGTTTCGTAAGACACTGACCCACCAGAGTTGTGTGACTTCAGAGATGAGTGGAGTGATATATGAAATCAACTACTTCACTCCTTATGACCAATGTTGGCGATGATGCAGAAGGGTTTAGAAGTGAAATCTTACATTTAGTGGGACAGAAATCCATTCCATGTGTGTTTCCACTGTTATTCGGCGCGTTGAAATAACTGCGTTGACGTCGTAACCGAATAGGCATGTTAGGAGGTCGATTCCTGGAAAGTCAGATGAAGAAAATGTAGCTCCTAGGAAGACATCTATGACGAATCCAAATTAATTAAATAAGGAGTAGCCATTAATTATACCACTTGAGGTTGACAGTTCGTTACAAGCCCTAACTCGACCAGTAGAGTTCGGTTTGAGAGCTTCCATAAGGTCTTTGTATGCTTTTTAACGATAAGGACTGTCATAGAACCTGTCAATATACGGAATAGAAAGCTTCTTTCAAGTGAAGAGATGCCATCATTGTCCGGTTCTGTCAAGTATGGTTATATTTTGAAATCTGGCAGAGAATGATTACCTGATCAATACACCCTGAAACCAGCCTGGCTCTTCTGAATTTATCGTTCCTTAGGTTCAGGTGATCGTCATTTGATTACAGGGCCTAATATTCTAGACACCGTTAGACAAACTGACTACACTGGTCATCACACGAAAGTTTATGTCCCTTCTCATGAAATAGGACAATCATCGATCGAGACAAATCAGATAGAATTAAGTCTGGCTTCCAGTCAACCTGCCTACTAAAACTGGACCACCATCCATAAAGATATCCGAGGCCAACTTATCAGGTCCTTCTGCTTTTCGTTGATTCAGATTACTTATAACCTCTTCACCTTCACTAAAAGTTGGGGGGGGGAAGGGGCTTGTGCCAATTTTGCATCTGGGTAGTTGCAGGCTGTAGTAGCTGTAATAAAAACTAATTCAGTAAGATTGACTGTCTATCCGTTGTTGGATACACTTAATTTATTAACATCTATAGCTTGTTACTATCGATAATTCTAAAACACAATGAGCTATAATGCTAGCACTCACTTTATTTCATATCGTCACAGATTAGAATGGCACCAAATACTAACCACCAAACATTACTTAATTTCAATTGATTCCATTTAATGTATCGTACGGTTCTAATAATTTAATAAAGCGTGTTTCTTTAGAATCAGTACAGTACCTCTACGTAGAAGTTTCAAGTAGCGATAGCTTGTTTAAACAGCTGTTCGTATTTGAATTAACGTGAAGCCATGCATTTAGTCGATAAGTGACAAAAGTAAATTAACTTGTATTTCAAATCATGCGTAATTTACACTAAAAGTTGACAAAATCACCGTAAAATTAAAAACACCAAGCCTAGTTCAATGATTTTATAATTTGTCTCCTTTATTTTAGTTTAAATAGAGAAATAAGTAATAGTTTCGACCCCTAATTGTGTATCCTTCATCATCCAAATGCAAACATTCCACCTTGAATTTCAGTTGTAAAGTTTATTTAACAAGAAAATACATTTTACATCAGTTTCGTCAGATCTCAAATCTCAGATTGAGAGTATCGATTTCCAAAGATTCATCTGAAACTGCATGTTGAACTAAACATGCAAATGGTATCAACGTAGTAGTGGTGAAATACTTTTTTTATCATTACAATCACAATAATAGTTTTGCGATCAAATTTATATATAAAATGACAGACAGACAGACAGTTGCAACGTAGAACTTGGTACATGCGTACGTCAGTTCAAGTTGCCATGCCTCAATTAGCAGATAGAGATTAAATTGTCGAATCAAATCCCAGAGTGGGGAAGGTAGTAGCAGAGTTAGTATTCATGGAAGGGAATAGAGACCGAGAACATTTAAGAAAATATGATCCAGTAAAGAGAAAATTATGATAAGTTCAGAAACTTAGGATTTGGAGGAAGACAAGGAATGGATACACCTGCGCCATTGCCAACGATTTTTAGCCATATCACCCAAAGTCTCTAACCATTTATTACGAGCGTCACGCGGACCCCAACCAGGTAGTCTGCACCTATTAACATGGCTCAGCCCAACTGTCAATGACTTCATGGACTGGTGCCATGTTTTGGTTTGGCCGCCCCTAGCTTTCTTCCAGCCTACTGCTACACCAGACAGCATTGCTCGTCGAGGTAGGCGGTGGTCAGGCATACGTAACACATGTCCTAACCACCTTAGCTGATGAAGATTTACTACTTCATCAATAGACTTACCGTATCTACCTAGTACTCTATTCCTAACCCACGTATTGCTTACTCGGTGGTCCCAGAAAACACGAGCAATGCTTCGAAGACATCTATGATCGAATACCAGGAGCCTACGAATATCCTCTATCCTTAATGGCCATGTTTCGCATCCATAAAGTAAGACGGACCGAACTACTGCGCAGTAAACGCGTCCTTTGGTCAGTAGTCGGATGTCTCGCCTACGCCACAGATGACGCAAATTCCCAAAAGCTAATCGGGCCTTATGTATACGCGCAGAGACTTCAGCAGACACCAGACCGTCAGGGCTGATGAGGCTGCCAAGATAAGTGAAGCGGTCAACACATTCGACTGCCTCACTCCCTATCACTAACTTCGGTGTCGAATCAATCCAATCCTGAAGTAACATTTTGCATTTGGGTGGAGAGAATCGCATCCCAAACATCCTTACATTCATGTTTAAGGTAGTCAAAAGATTCTGCATTTTATCAGCATCTTCGCCTAAGAGAACTATATCATCTGCATATTCTAAGTCAGCTAGTTTACCTCCTGGAAGGAAGTCAACCCCGCCGAAGTCAGACGATGAAAATGTCAACTCTAAGAGTATATCAATGATAAAATTAAATAAAAATGGTTAGAGCGGACAACCTTGACGAACACCACTTGTGGTAATCAGTTCTGATGACAATCTGCAATAAGCACTCACTCGACATGTGGTGTTCGAGTAGAGAGCTTGTATAAGGTTAATGTACTTCTCTGGTACGCCTTTCATTGACAGACATTGCCACATAACCTTACGATCAATAGAGTCAAATGCCACCTTAAGGTCAAGGAATACAACTATTGTTGGGCGTCTAAAGTGTGTCTATGTTCTAGAACCTGCCGAAGTGTGAATAGGTGGTCTATGCAGCCACGTCCAGGTCTGAAACCACCTTGGTTCTCTCTAGTATGCTCTTCACGAGCTTTAGTTAGGCGTCGAAGTATGATTGAAGCTAATATTTTGGACACTATATTAGTTAAGCTGATTCCTCGGTAATTGTCACAGGAGGACTTCTGTCCTTTCTTATAGATTGGAACAATTAGTGTTTGAGACCAGTCAGGTGCGATTACGCCCAATTCCCAGATTCTAGACAGGATCCCGGTTAATCTCGCTGCTAAAACTGGACCACCATCCCTAAATATCTCAGGGGTCAACCCATCGGGTCCTGCTGCTCTACCTCACTTTAGGTTCACTATAGCCTTCTCAACCTCACTAAGACTTGGGGGACCAGTATTAACTTGCCATTCAGATTGCTTGGGAATGGTGGGCAACTGGGATGACGCCGAGGGCCAATTGAACTGTTCCCTAAAGTGTTCTGCCCATCGGTCCAACCTTCTGGATTGACAGTGAATAGTGCTCCCATCTTTTTCTGCGATAGTTTCACTTACAGTTGGATTTTTGATGCCCGTTTCCTTGATAAGTCTGAACAGTTGCCTACTGTTACCTATTGCCACTGCCTTTTCCATCTCTTTAGCTTTCGCTACCCACCACTGCTCACGATCATTTCGTAAGCTTTTAACCAGTTTGCGTTTAAGTTGCCTTCGCTCCTCATCGTATTTAGGACTAGACGGGATGTGTTGCCGAGCATCTATCAGTTCAGTAGATGCAGCTGAAATCCACTGAGTTTTCCTAACTTTTGGTTTAGTTTACTAGTAGATATCACTGCTGTTTCAACAGCTTTTTGGATATCACTCCAAGCTGACACGGGGTGGGTATCGTTTATACAGTTCACTAATTGGTTTTTAAGTTGTTCATGAAATGTATTCTTGACTTTTTCATCATTAAGTTGGACTCTTATGGGGATCTTTTCCGTGGGTCTTTTACGTCCAGTGAGACGCAGACTAATACGCGCTCGTATTAAAGCGTGGTCTGAGTCTAAACATGTGCTCCAAAATGAGCGGCAGTCTTCTATAGAGCCTCTCCAACGGTGGCTGATAGCAATGTGGTCTATTTGAGACCAACGTTGAGTTGACTGTGGAGGCCGCCATGTCAACTTATGTCTTTCTGTATGTTTAAAGTTAGTGCTTGCGAGAAATAGACGGTTATCTGAGCACAGTTGTAATAAACGGTCGCCATTATCTGTTCGTTGCGCCTCGATACCATAGGATCCACCTAGGTGCCTTTCGGTTTCGTCTAATCTACCTACTTGGGCATTAAAGTCACCAGCCATAATCACTACATCAGTACGCTTAGCTTTACGAAGGAGGTCTGAAAGCTTTCTGTAAAATTCATCTTTTACTTCATCTGAGCTGCAATCAGTGGGAGCGTAGGCAGGGACAACAAAGAGGCAACGGCGTGTGTCCCTATCTTTCCGAGTTCTTACCGTCCCGTTTAGACGGACAGCGCATAACCGACTGTCTATGGGAATCCAGTCAAGGAGAGCCTGTTCAGCTTTTGAACTTAGTGCTATACCTACACCAGCAAGGCCTCGAGTGGTAGCGGTGGGGTCTCCGGAAACACGAAGGGTGAACCGGACCGGTTCTTTGTTTACACAAGGTGAGGTCAGGTGAATGATTGTACTTGGATCCTGTATACGCGTTTCAGAGACACAGCAGACATCGATGGAACGAGAATTAAGGGTCATGGCTAGGGAGGCCTGTTGTCCTATTTGGCCTAAGGTTCGAACGTTAAAAGCTCCAATATGTAGTTTAGTGCGAGGTTTCAGGAGACCAGGAATAACGTTTTGTGAACTCAAACCATCAGCATTAGAGGCGTCAGGTGATAAGGTTAGGCTCGTCGGGTTAATCGTGGGAATAAGGGAGTTATTGAGAGTTGAGGGTGGGATTTGACCTCGAGCAAAATGATCTCTTGTGCTGTTAGAGGTATGAGGGCGGTTATCACTTCCCGGTTGCCCACACCGTGGAAGGGTCATTCTTGAGGAACCTGAAAGAGAAAGAGGATTAGAGGAGGTCGTGATGACCTGAGAGTGTGACCGCAGTGTCCAGGGGACAGCTGTTTGAGGTCGGTCGAGTACATTAATTGTTGCTCCGGTTGTCAGAAGGGGAGGCATCGGCCTCATGGCTTCCGAGGGAACTCGGCTTTCACCATGGAGCGTCATATTGATCCTTCCAATTCCCAGGGCAGAGTTAGAATTATTATTATTATATGGGTTTTTACACGTGAACTGTTTTTTAGCATGATAGTTGTTTTACGGGAAGGGGTTGCTAACCCCATGCCCAACCCTCCTCCTTTATCCGGGCTTTTTTTAAGAAACAAGTTTAAGATTTCTTATTTTATTTTATTTTATTTTATTTTATTTTTATTTTATATATAAAATAAGAAATCTTAAACTTGTTTCTTAAAAAAATATAATTTAGTAGTTACTGATAATATAAAAGTGCAGAATAATTATCTAAATTGAAACTATGTAAGAACAGACCAATATCTATCTAACATAATTTTAGTCGATTTTATTTCTAATCAATAATTTCCACTCTGATAGGAGTATTTAAAGTGCGATTTAATTGTTTTTCATAGACTGGTTGTAGAAACTTGCATTGATTGGACTTTCTCTTCAAACTTATTGACCAAATACAAAACTGCTTACTTAGTTTTAAAAGTCACGAACATCTTGTGATGGCTGATGACATTACTCTATTGTTCACAGCAATGTGAAGTGTGATACGGACGTACGACATAATGGCTGAAAGTTCAACACATGACTATATTTGACCAAAAGTAACCGAGAAATTAGTACACAGAGATGTATACCTAAGTGATAGCCAAAGACAAAAATGACTAAACTTTGAATAAATATAACTCATCACTGTTTAGTCAGTCGATTTGGCCCTATGAATCCAGTTTACAAAGTGTGAGATCAAAAAGTTACAACGAAGTGACTAACTATTGTGCTTCATGCTTAACTCCTTCTCTGTAAACACTTAAACACAACAATGTACTGAGTTTCAAGCTATACATCATGTACGACGGCTGGTTTTCCAAGATGAAGTAAATTGAGCAGGTATCGGACCTAAGACTTACTGGGTGAATGTCATACGCCTTGTACACTGAGGCATCGTCCTATTCAGCATTAAAATCTATCTAGACAACAATTCATTGTGTATTTTCTTCTGAAATCGGTTATATGAATGCTCAGATAGACTAACATTATCATTATCAGAAACACTTTAACGGGAATGGATAAAATAGATGAATGGCACATGATCGGTCACCGTAACTTAGCTACAACGACAGCGTTTTAAAAATAGGCTATTCAGTTCAATTCTCAGAGTCCATCACTGACATGAAAACCTATTCATCCCGAATGTGATTACTTTCAGAAACTACACGAGACATGTCAGGAAAGAATAAGTCATCTCTGACTTTACTACCACATCAGGGTAGTTAAACTCAGTAGCTAGAT
Organism: Schistosoma mekongi; assembly: GCA_034768735.1. Taxonomy (NCBI): domain Eukaryota; kingdom Metazoa; phylum Platyhelminthes; class Trematoda; order Strigeidida; family Schistosomatidae; genus Schistosoma; species Schistosoma mekongi. The sequence continues at coordinate 17,530,196 of CM068305.1, forward strand.
GCTACAATGTGCACAATCCTGGTAATGTAATTAATTCGATTTAGATTATCAGTCCATCTACCAGACACAAACTCGTCTACCCAGCTTCGAGCTGGAATTGGGCGGTTGCTTAAATCAAAGTAAAGCGCGTCCGAATATACAACCTAGCAGAAACTGAAGACCTTAACCACAGAGCAATTACTATTATATGGCAGCGGCCGTCTGCAACATACAGCATAGCATTCTCTCCTTATTTCTAAATCCAGACTACAAATAAGGCTTATTATTTAACAATTGACCTACTACAGAAATGCATTATGTGCACTTACTAGTCATTATTTGTTGTTACTTTACATTTATCTGGAAACAATCACGTGTAAGTGCTGGAAAATAGAAGGGAAAGACGAAAAGTAATATCAATTCCCTCCAAAAATCAGAAAGAACATGGTTAAAAGGAATTCTTCTCAATTTCCCAATTACTTCACATGAATGTAAAAAATAGGACTACAGTAAAATTGATGCAACACTTAACAATATTTCTAGATATTGATTTGCAGCATTACAAGAATCCACCATACAGCTAGCATTGCATTTTCACAGATTGAACATTAAAACAATGTCTGAGTACTAAACATAAAGCAGACAGCTTTTGGATAAGAATTCCATTCGTCAGAGGATATTACAGCTTAGTTTTTATTGGCATGACAATGATAAATTCAAGTGTCAATAGTGAATGAAGCATAGCACGTTAAGTTGGAACTAAGCTGAAAGACACTTATTCACAAACAGTAACAGAAGGGATTTTAAGTTGAATATGTTAGGGGTAGTGATATTACATTGTTGATAAAAAAGTGGATGGATATTCGAGTCTGTGAAGCAGTGTTTCACAGTCAAGTGTCTCAACCACTATACTAATGTTCAACGAATGGAGTTATTAAATTACCGACGTCGTGAAGCTGCATTAATTGAAATACATAACTACACTGAAACTTAGTTTGTGTGACAACACGTTTACAGATAGGTGGGTTATGGTGCATTCATAATCAAATAAATCTTAAAGTAGGCATGAAGTCGGCTTTAATATATCATATTGAATAGTAATTTGATGCCTGAGGCAAACTAATTCTTAACAAAATGTCATAAACACGTAGATGGGTATTGAGATCCTTCACACTTCATGTTTATGCGAATGTATGCCTTAAGAATTTCGAAAAATTAACAGAGAATATGATCACTAGGACTTTATATTTAATTAAGTAATGCACAAGTATATGATAGATGTACAGTTATCATCTTGTGTACACATACGGTACGAGTATTTTTGAGTTAGTTTAAATGATAACTAAACTAGGTATTTCAGGAGACTAGACGAATAAGAGTCATTAAAGTAAATGGGTTAAGTAATAAAGGTTTCGTAATTAAGGTACTTCTTGTTTTATCGGAAATGTAGTGTATTTTGGGTGGGGTTTTTGTGGGGGATCAAGGGATGTGAAACGCATCCATGCAACTTGAACGCGGTCCCAAAATGCACCAAATGAATCTAATGCAGGTCGTACATCTAGGATAGCAAACTGACACGCCTCATCCACAGAACCTCCATCATAATAATCAATTACATAACGTACTTCTTTACCGCATCGATCGACCACCCAATCATGACGATCGAAAGGTAACTCATAGCTGAAAAAGGGAACAAAAAATTTCGTTAACCTATTACATCTCCCTAGATGTAACCAATAAAAACAATGACGACAAAAAATATCGATATTTGAAGCCAAATTACGAACACTAAATTCTAATCGTTATTTCGATTTATCTACTCAGCTACGTCAACAGCAACGAACTAATTTACTAAGTAAATATCCGTGTACTCAGTTCTGAGCCACCCTCTCAGTATGATAACTAGTAACACTAACTGATTGTCCGAGCCAAAATAAGTCGAGAGAAGTTCAAACCTATGACCTAGTAGCCGGAAGTCGAATGTCATAATGACTGAATCCACTGCTCAACTAGTGACACTGAATCTAAACAGTGGAGTTTACAATAAGAAAACGTCCAGCGTACGTACTGTTATAAAGTGAGTACAAAAAGTAGCTTAAACACCGGAATTTGAGATATACAATACAACTGCCTGACATTTAGCTACAAATAAGGCAGACATGAGATGAAAACAACCCCAAGTATTACCAGAATAAGATGTATAGTACTGATTAACACAATGTTATGACAAAATCTAAACTCTTAATGCAGGATCCAGTATGATGCAGAAAACGATCAAGTAATTTACGATAGTGTGGAAAAATGGAAACACAAACCTGATTCATAACATTAAAATATTATGTAAGACTGACTAAAAATCAATGAAGCTCACTCTGTGAATTCAACCTCTCGTAGAATGATTGAGTAAGTGATATTGATGCTGAATTCAAAGTACTAAGGAACCAAGGAAATTTAATGGGTGGGGTTGTGAACCTTCATCGAATGAGGTGGTTGGGACATGTATTAAGTATGTACAACCACCACCCGCCTGGTCGTATGTTGTCAGTTGGTGAAGGAGTAGGATGCACTTGTATCCTTATGACTATGACCTAGGGTCTTTAGTCCCTGGTCGCGATCACCACACGGACCTCAACCAGATAGTCTACATCCACCAACATGGCGTAGTCCAACAGTTAAAAACTTCGTGAAATCATTCTTTGTTCAGGTTTGGTCGCTCTTAACCTTTATCCATCCTATCCCTTCAACAGCTATGTCGTGCGACCAGGTGGGCGGTGGTTGAGCATACTTAATACATGCCCCAACTACCTCATTCGACGAAGGTTCACAACCCCACCCATTACATTTCCTTGGTTCCCTAGTAGTCTGAGTCCAACACCAATGTTGCTTATTCGACCACTCTATTTGGTACAGATGATACTTCACAGACATCTATGATCGAAGATCTGAAGTCTACATCCATTTTCTGTTTTCATAGTCGATGTTCCACATCCATAGGTTAACAGTTAGGTCGGCATTCTGCGCATTATTCTCAGGCTTTCATTGGGAGACGGATATTTCGTCTAAGCTACAAGTGGTGTAAGTTGGCAAAAGCGAAGGTAACTTTCTGAATCCGGGTTGAGGTTTCGTAAGACACTGACCCACCAGGGTTGTGTGACTTCAGAGATGAGTGGAGTGATATATGAAATCAACTACTTCACTCCTTATGACCAATGTTGGCGATGATGCAGAAGGGTCCAGAAATAACATTTTGCATTTAGAGACAGAAACACATTACAAATATGCTTGTATTGTTATTCAACACTGTTTAGGAGACTCCGTATATTGTCAGTGACTTCACTGAATTTAATAGGGTGCGAAAAGTTATCAGTTGCTCTTTGAATCAAGTGATTCTGATGGAAAGTTATTTCTGAAAATGTTTACGTAACTCTTATTCTTACTTACTAATTTATGCCTTCTGTGCTGAGCTGTAAGTACTGTTTTAAAAATTGATCAGTTTTATTATAATATGTGATTAGCAGTGGTATACAGAACACGTGTATGGTTTTATGACTGATTCATCAGCTGGATGTATCTATATCCCAGTGCTAATGTTAAAAGTGAGATTAGATTATAGTACTTTACGACCCACTGCTAACAGCATACCAAAGATACTTAAAGCTGTAATAAGGAAATTTCCTAAGGATACACATAAAACTAAAAAGACTGTTCAATTACAATCCTAAATATCAACAACCGTAAATTATAAACATCTGAAGCTCTCCGAAAAAAACCTCAGTACATACCCCCATTAGCTGCCGGATACGTGACCTTGGGGAATAGTTTTTTGCATCCCCAGCAAAACGACGTAATTTCGGCGTCATACATTCACTGAAACAAATCAAACCATTAGAAACTAAGGACATTATTAACTTTTAAGTTTAACATACATTCAACTGTCAGTCAGTCACAACGTAGAACTTTGTACGTGTGTACATCACTTCAAGTTGTTATGCCTCAATTAGCAAATACGTTAAAATTGTTCGATCAAATACCAGAGTAATGGAGGTAGTAATAGTTAGTATTAATGGAGAGGATCAGGGATCGAAGACAGGATTTAAAAAAACATATAATTCAGTAAACAGGAAATTGTTTATTTTAACGCCATCTGGGACCCCCCCCTAGGATCGCTGCCAGTCACAAGCCCGGATAAAGTAGGAAGGTTGGGAGTGGGGCTAGCAACCCCATCCCGTAAAAACAACTACCTAGCTAAAAACAAGCCAACCAGAAAAAACCATTTTAATTGTTTCAACTCTGCCCTGGGAGTTGGAAGGTCTTCATTTCAAAGAGTTATAACGCCACATGGTGGAAGACGAGTTTCTTCATAAGTCACGAGGTCGATGCCTCCTCTGACAACCAGAGCAACAATTAATATAGGTACATGGAATGTTTACACAATGTGGGAGACAGGAAGAAGGATGCAAATGGCTGGAGAAATGAACAGATACAACCTGGAGATACTTGGAATAAGCGGAACCCATTGGTTACAACCTGGACAGTAAAGATTATCTTCAGGAGAAGTGCTTTTATACTCCGGTCACGAAGAGGAAAATGCCTCATACAAAAGGAGTAGCACTAGTGTTGTCCCGAGAAGCATGGAAGGCTCTTATAGGATGGAAACCTCATGGATCTAAGATCATCAAAGCATCCTTCAAGACCAAGAAGGAAGAGATTACAATGAATGTCATTCAATGCTATGCACCGACCAACGACAGCCACGAAGACGACAAAGACCAGTTCTATGCGAGGCTGCAGTCAACCATCGAGAAATGCTCAGCCAAGGACCTGATTATTCTAACAGGAGACCTAAACGTTAATGTTGGAATGGAGAACACACCGTATATGAATACATCATGGGAAAAATGGATTGGGAGAAAGGAGCGAAAACAGTGAGAGGTTTTCAAACCTATGTGCCTTCAATAAAATGATTATAGGTGGCACCATATTCTCCCACAAACGTATACACAAAACTACATAGGTTTCACCGGACCACATTATGGAGAACCAAATCAACCACATCTGCATCAATAAGAAGTTTAGAAGGACCATGAAAGACGTAAGAACAAGGAGAGGAGCTGACATAGCTACAGATCACCATCAGGTGGTGGCAAAAAGGAACTAAAGAAGCACTGGACAATTGGAGCAGCAGTATTACAAGAGTTTAACACAGCCTTTTTCCTGGTTACTAAAAAAACAAATTCAAAATAACTCTCAACAATAACTTTCAGGCATTTCACGATCTACTAGAAGAAGATGGAACTACCATGGAGGACAACTGGAAAGAGTTTAAAGAAACAATAATCTTAACAAGTCAGGATGTTATGGGTCTCAAGGAGCACTATCATAAAGAATGGATTTTTGTTGGTAATATGGACAAGATCCAAGAAAGGAGGAGCAAGAATATAGCAATTAATAACAGCCGGATAAGAACACAGAAAGCCAAGGCACAGGCCGAATACACAGAAGTTAACAAGCACGTGAAGAGGAGTATTAGGTCGGATAAACGGAAATATGTGGAGGACCTAGCAATGATGGCGGAAAAAGCTGCAGGAGAAGGAAACATGAGGCACCTATACGACACAACGAAGAAGCTGCTAATACTAGACCACCATCCCCAAATACCTCAGGGGCTAACACAAAATGTCTTGCTGCTCTCCCGTGCTTTAAGTTCCCAATAGCCTTCTCAACCTCACTAAGTCTTGGAGGACCAATATTAATTTGCCACTCAGATTGCTTGGGGATGGTGGGCAACTGGGATGAGGCCGAGGGCCAGTTCAACTGTTCCCGAAAGTGTTCTGCCCATTGGTCTAATTTCCAAGACTGACAGTGGATAACGGTTCCATCTTTTACACTAACAGACGTATTTCTGATATCTGTTTCCTTGATAAGTCTGATCAGTTGTCTGTTATTACCTGTCGCTACCTTCCCTATCTGTTTACCTTTTGCTACTCACCACTATCCACGATCATTGCGCAGGCATTTAACCAGCATTTGTCTATATTTCCCACCTCCCCGCTCCTCAGTGTTTAAAGTTAGACAGGATGATTTTCCGAGCCCCCACAAGGTTTCTGCCGGTCCCAAGCCCGGATAAAGGAGGAGGGTTGGGCGTGGGGTTAGCAACCCCATCCCGTAAAACAACTACCATGCTAAAAAACAGCTTACGAGTAAAAATCTTTATAACCATTCTAACTCTTCCCTGGAAGTTGGAAGGACTAATATGACGCTTCATGGTGAAATCCGAGCTCCTTCGGAAGCCATGAGGCCAAAGCCCCCCCCTTCTGACAACCGTAGCAACAATTAATATACTTGACCGACCCCAAACAGTTGTCCCCTGGGCACTGCGGTTACACTCTCAGGTCATCACGACCTCCACTAATCCTCTTTCTCTTTCAGGTTCCTCAAGAATGACCCTTCCACGGTGTGGGCAACCGGGAAGTGATAACCGCCCTCATACCTCTAATAGCACTCGACTTTACCTTGTTCAACAGATGAAGCTGAAATCCGATTATTTTTCTTAACCTTTTGTGAACGCGACACGTAGAATTGGTCAAGTTAAGCGTCTTCATGTGATTTAGTGTGCCGTTCGATGTATGAAGGTGTTTGTCACTTTTCGGTATCCACGTAGTGAATAGGGACTTCATTGTGAGGTATTTTAAAAAGAAATAGGATTAGTGATGGTTATGATAAACTGGGAGAGTGACTTCAAAGTTCAAAGAACAACTTATTAAGACTGGCCACTTAATCTCTTCGTGACAAATTCTTGATGTGTTGTAGAAACTTATCGCTGAAGAGAGGAATCAAAAGCTCTATTTCTATGTTCGACCTTTTCTAATTCACTCCTTTCATCGTAATAAGGCAGCACTAGTGTATTTGCTGGTTTTTCAAGAGAACTACCAATACTGTCACCTACCTATACGCATTCGTGAAGACTGACCGATAGGTCTGATTGATAGAATCCAGTCAAAAAAATTAAGTATTAGACAAATATCAAATTCATGTTACTTAATCACTGAAACCCAGTTGCAGTCCGCGCAAGTGTTGAAAAAATGGTTAGAGACTTTGGGTAATATGAATCAAAATCAGTTGCGATCGAGCAGGTGCATTCACTCTTCGTCTTCCCTTAGACCCTGAGCTATAGAATTTCCACAAAGTAACTCTTTCTTCTCAAATCATACTCTCTACATCTAATCCTTTCTAAAATCACTGGTGCTAATGTCACTTTTACTTTAGTGTATTCACATTGCTGTGTTGATGAGGTGTTGCAAATAGAATCGATGTATACCTGTACTAGTAACTATGTTTTTTATAACTTACTGAGTGCTGATTGTTTTTCGTTTAACTTATTTACTAACTAAAGATTTATGTCTTCAGCTTCTAGTCACACCTTATATGTGAGGACTACTACTCGGCCACACAAACCTAGGTAGATGGGGTGAGACTCAAACTTGCGACCTAGTGGATATAATTCAAATGCCTTGGCTATTAAGTCACAGTCCTCGCAAGTTGATTATTGTAGATACTGCCTACAAGTCAATTTTATAAAATGACGTAGTCAATCACAAGCAACATAGAATTTGGTACATAAACGTATCGGTCCAAGTAGCCATATCACAGTATGATGAAAGCAAAAATAATGGTATCAATGAAAGCATAATAGACTAGACATAGAAAACAGAATCCACAAAAAAGTAACTCGTAGAACGAAAAGTCACGAAACAATTTTGGAAGTAAAAAACTTAAAAGAAATTGAGCAATGAAGGCATTTGCGCCACTGTGATCGATTCCTAGACATGCCACCAGTCCTAAACGACAGGCGACGATAATCGCGCCGCCACCAGAGAGGCTGAACCTATCTGTGTGTCTCAGATAAATAGAAAATAACCTAGTTAACTGATGCTATACATTGATTTAGCCACTATCGTTCTGTCAACTTACTCCCATTCCACCCAAAACGGTATATCGAGACAAGCAATGACTGGGTGTATGCAATATGTGTCTGGACTACCTCAGTCGATGCGGATTCACAATACAATCCAACAAGCCATCTTTGGCTAGTACTCTGGTAAATCTAGTGGTATTCTTTTGCAGTACAAATATTTTTATAAGGATTTTAAGTGCTAGTTCTTAAACATTATAAATATTTCAACTTAAAGAGCACGAAATGTGTCGCCAGAAGAACAAAAACTTAAATCCCGAATTAATTTTCAAGGATTGAAAAAAACGTATATATCTATGCAAACTGATATTCTTTAACTCAGTAAGGAGCTAATTAATCTGATGAAAAGTATAGGAGTTGGAGCAAATAATACAGAGTAACCAAATATGTATGAAGTCCAGTTATTATAAAGAAATCTAGGTGCTGAGTACCATTATTATAAGTGAGAAAATTGACACAATAATTCATAAATGTAGTATTTATGTAATAAAAATACACCCTTACTCAGCATGTAAAGCTTCCCACTTTAAAATTTCACGCCAAGCTAGTTCGTTGTTTACATTATGTATGTGTATGATGTTATTCATATCTTCAGGTTTGATATCGTTATCTCGCCTTTACGTAGCATAGCGTTCCAAAACATTTGAGGTGAAGGGTACACCCATTTTTCACCATCTGAACGATCTGCCCTTGGAATGGAAGAAACTTCACGTTCAGTAGACAGTGGGAAAGGTTGTCCGGGACTTGGGAGTTGGTTAGGGGGTGGCATCTAAATGAAATCACTAGCTTTAGAAATACTTATGAACAAGGGGATATGTTACTTTCATATCTTAAAACAGTAGTTTCCAATAAAATCCTTTATCTATGGAATATTACGATTAATGAGAACAATAACAGTTGGTTCTTAAAGATTTGAGCTTGTTATAAATGTTAATCAGACTACTTCAGAAAAGACGAGATTTATATCTATTTTCACTATAGACATTAGTGAGTGAACAATTTCAAAGAGTAATACAGTTAGCCTCCAGTTAACTACTATCTCAAAACAACCTGAATGGAAGACCAAAATATGCTCTTCAACTCTTGGCAAGGTTGAAGAAGCTACACGTGATTTATCGCTCACATATCCTAAGGCGGCCGGGTAAGAAATGCTGAGGTTAGCAACAGAGTACTACAGGAAGTTTAAAAGTGGTTAGTGAGGCAGTGAATCATCATCGCTTAGAGGGGTTTGGAAGGTGTATTAGGTCTCCCTAACCGTAAAGCACGACGTCAATAAGTGTAGGATAATAATGGACTACAACCAGGATCGGGAAAGCCAAAAACATGACATCAATCCATAAATTCGACGGGTGATATAGGGGCTGTGTTAACAGGTAAAAACTACCTAGTTGATATGCGCACAATAATCGCGATCAATGGCTGGAAACCTTGAGTGGAATGGCTCAGAATTGGTCAAAGTGACGCGAATGCAATCACTCTTTGTCTTCTAGATCTTAAGTTCGATTATGATTACGCGTACATATTTGCTTCATTCCTTTCTGTTAAATTATATAATTATGCTCACTTTGTAGACCTGATCTCATCGTGCTAATGTGGTATGACAACTTGGACCTATATGCGCATGTACCAGGTCCTACGTCTCTTGAGACTGACATATCGAAAACTACAAATTAAAAGTAACGAGTCTGATTCAAAATATTCTGTTTAAGTCCTGGCCACTGGGCTATGAACAAACTAGGAAACTCTTAATATCTTTGTTGTATCATTCATTGACTAAACAATGAGTAGTGACTAATGTAATTTTTACTAGGGTTAATCAAAATTCTATGAACCAAATTACAATGTAACCACTAGTGTGAGAAACTGGACACCACATGGATTGTTACTGATGGTAGATTAGTTGAATGCAGTCGGAAGGTAACCCTGAGCTCCCGTTATATGCTGTTTGGTGCTTGTCAGCAAAGGATGCCTGTAATTGTGGGGGTATTGGTGCCCCATCACGAATTTGACTCAGGGTCGCCCAGTTTCTCAGTCTGACGACATTATCACTGAATTATTCGGGGCGCAACTGACCTTTTGTAGGACCGAGATCTATAGACAGATTGACTTCACTGAGTAATGACTAATGAAAACAGCAAAATAACTAAAGACAGTCACCGTCGAAAATTGCGCTCAAATTCTATTTTGATTCCTATTGGTTGGTTTCTTTAGGTAGTTGGAGGCAAATTCAAGGAATATGCCACTCAATGTCAAGCCCTGTTAACAAATTACGACACTACCCAAATAACCAGTAAAGTGTAAATAAAGGCCAATTTCAATGGTGAACATAGGGTAAATAAATACGACAATGTAACATTTTACGCCTGTCTGGTGTAATAAATAGACATGTGTATTTATTTACTAATTGATCTACCATAATTTGTCTGGTTTGACAGCAGTACATTTCAGGGTCGTGATCTGGGCATACTTTGATGCGTCACCTGTCTATAAAGTCAGCCTAAATAGTCTACTTAAAGTGTAAATTTGTAGACATACGCCTAAATAGTCTATCTAAAGGCAAATTAACGATAATTCACACTTTGTTAGCCTTGATTTACACTGAGCTCGCCTTTATTTATACACAGTTGGTTGTTTGGGTTTGGTACATGTGAATTTTTGCCTTTAATTCTTGTCTGTTAAACCGATAATATGACACTTGGATACTTTTGGACGGTTTGAAATGTTATTTCTTCATAACTACTATAATTAATGTGTATTCCTGCAGTTGAATACATCCACACTGTTTGACATGTCCTTTTCATACAGCTGTGTGCTAGCATTAATATTTTTTCGACAGTACATAGCTTTATGAAACAATGGAGTGAAATGTCTGTTTGGTGACATCCAGATGATCAATTATGTAATTTATAAATGTCATCTCTAAATGCAGCCTTGCTGAACCTCAGATTTTTGACTTTACCTTTATGTGCACAATGCCAAATGTTGCCCAGTATTTTGGTTTACTGGATTAAGAACCAATCAATATCAAGTGTGCCTGACAGTGCTTTGTCTATGCATGGTATAAATTCAACTGGTTTATAATGACTCCCATTGTTAAGTATTGTTATAATTTGGCTGGATGTTGCCTGAAAACAACTTGCCGAGTGCTAGCTCTAGTATTGTTGTGGGCGGATCGTCCAACGTAGGTGAACTTTTCCAACGAATTATTCTGTCTCGAACCTTTCCTACCTGGATACAGTTTCATCAGGCACTGGAGGAGTTCATGAGTGTAAGTGTTATTAAAATTAAGTAATCTATTTCAGGAGTCGAACACTTACTACGTTGTCACTTCAAGTCGTTACCTAGACAGGTCCGGTGACATGAAGTACCAGTATGCGGTATACCAATGCACGTTCGGTATCTCACGTCCTCCTCGGGGTGCTGGATTTCGTAATAAGGGGCGAGTTTGTTTGCTCTTATGATACTAATGCTCTATTAGGTGTAAGTATTTAGGTTGCCAGTCAAAAATAAGAGTGCGGTACTCTCCAGCTGGATATGAAATATCACACTTCCAGACAGAGCATAACCATCCATGCACTACCACCTTTATGGTAACAGATTGCTCGAGACGTAGATTGTGCGATACTGAGCGTTGTGTTATTCAACCTTTTGTCGAGAGGAACACGAATCCCCTCGAAGTTATGGATCTGGCGCATTCGGAACTTGGCAAGGTCCTCCTTTACAGTGATATCAGAAATATGAGGACAAAGGTCTACGAACGTAAGATTTATGTATGTGTAAATTGTCCAGGTATTGGTAATCTTCATGACCTTATACGACGTTCAAGTACAATTGGGAAGGTTGAGGTCCTTCGGGACAGTGGTGGTAATATTTCAAAAATCATCTTTGCACGGAACGACATGGTTAGTTTTTATGGAAAGTTCCCAGAGGTTGTTGGTATAGACTCCACATATAAAACCAATAAAATGGGGTATGTCTTATGTAGTATTTTTTATGAAAACTTATAGGTGGCCTTTGTATCAGTTTGTAATAACTGATGGTTTTGGCAGAGGACGAACTGTATTATTCGCATTGACGCGAACCGAAAAACGAACAGACATAAAGCAGATTCTCCAGTCGTTCAAAAATATAATGGGTGACACATCAAAAACAATCACTTTTACTGTTGACTGTGCACCTGGACAACTTCGTGCTCTGAACGAAGAGTTCCCAAGAGCCTCTATCATTCTATGCTTGTTTCACGTATGCCAAAGCTTCCGGAAGAAAGTAAGTTCATTATATGGACAAAAGCTACCGTTTAGTTTTCAAACCCACTTGTCAAAAAATGGTTGTATCGAATGGCTCATACGCGTAGTTACGCTACGTATGTTACTTAATGTTAAATTATTGTTTAGATTTTGGCATTGTGTCCGGATTATAGACCTTATTGATCGGGCTGCTGGCGCATATATACGTTCATATTAGTTGAGGTCACGGTCATACTGGGCTGCTTCTCACAATAGATTCACTCTACCGATGGGTAACAATACCAACAACCGGGTGGAAAACTCTCATCGACAACTGAAGCGTTACTTGAGGAAAAACGACCCCATTGAAATGACAGTCTGGAAAATTTGGAGATGGGTTGACCATGACACACAAAGAAAACATATGCAAGGCACGTTTATGCTTTCTAAATATTACAGATATAATGTAAGTCCTATCCAGATACCGTTATTCCATTTAGATTCCTGAAAGCCTTAAGGTTATATTAAGGCGCCTGATACCCTTTGCAGAAAGAAAGGTTGTTAAAGACTACGAGCGTCATCGGCTTGACGATTTCTTTGCGAACGTAACTACTGCAAAGTTTAAGGAAGGCTACCACAGATTTTTCGTCGATCTCCATCTTGTTACTTGCACGTGTTGGTTTTATTGTGCATACAGACTTCCGTGTAGACACATCGTGTCCACGTTTTATCCTCACTATTGCATTCCGGTACTTTAGTTTGTTACAGTTTTTATTTCTAGATATATTATGCAATAGTGAACGCTGGACCAGAAGTTATAATGTTTTTCATGAGTTGCCACGAGTTGTCCGTCAAGTACCGGAAGCGAGTGTTGAATTCCGCAATAAGTATCAGCGTCTTCGTGCACGCATCGCACACCTAAACAAAATAGACCCAACGCGAGCAATCCAAGCAATCGATGGATCACAACGAATCGTCGACAGCTTGTTCCATGAAGCTACCAACAATGTTGTAAGGTTAAGTCATGCCCCAACACAACGCCGCTCGCGATAAAACGTTCCTTCGCTTATGGAATTAAAGACCTTTAGTTCCAATTTTTTCCTTTACGTATTTTTACTAATTTGTAATACCTTTCAAATAAACTACTTCGTCACATAATGTTGTCCTTAACTTCTCTAATGGCTGACTGCCATATTGGAATGCACATAATCAGATTTCCAGGAAGTATCTTATTTTAAGTGGTGCTTGGTACAGTGGCGTTATGTCGTTTAAATATCATTGACTCGTAGTGTTATGTTTTCGATAATCAGTATTTTTCGACAGCACCGCCAAATAAGTTAAAGTCAAGTTTTCTTCAGACTGCATTTATTACAAGGCCGTAGACTGTTTAGAAGATAGCCACTTACAGCTATTACAACCGAGATGGAAAATATGCGTGATAAACTGTGCTAAGGAAAACTAATCGAAGGCCTAGCTGATATCACATCTTTTGGACAATCTCATGTGCATATAGAGTTCCATTACTATATTTTAAGTGCGAAATACCGATAGCTAAGTGACCTTTGCTTTCCAAAAGTTATTCATAGACACGATAGGCGGTATTCATTATAATCAGCAAGTTTATCACCGTGAAGCATATGGCAACGTATGTTAGTTACCATTATCTCCTATGACGCTCGTTACTTCTCTAAATTACTAACTAGATTAAGCCTAGCCAGTATCCATTAAATTGACTGTAGTTAAACTAACTTGAATTTTATAGTTATAATACAACCTTAAATGATAATATAGTGGTCTTACTACGCGAAATTCATCGACATTTCGAGGTGGTGAGGATTCTGTTATACTTATCACTTGTACTGCGAGTTGTAGTAAGAGGATTTTTTACGTCTGTCCTTTTAAATTGTAGAATTTTTTTCTATATCCTCATCAATCAAAACAAAGGTTTATTTTGCAGTCCTTGAGACAACTTAGTGACGTATGTTTGGATGAAGCGAACTAGTAACCTCATTGTTAACAATTAATCCGTAGGTGGTCACATTGGGGAACTCTTGATTTAAGATACTTGAAGTTGGTTTCTTGGCTTTCATGAAAGATGTGTTTATTTTCAAATCAAAGTTTCTATAAATAATATTACACTTTGCTTCTTGTCTTTAATAAACAAGTAAGGGACTTAATAGTTCAATGATCTCTTGAGTTTCCCAGTTGAAACACTTTTTAAAGGTTTCTTATCCTAAAACTCTACGGGAACGTTTAATAATGTTCTTGTAATTGTCAAACTTACGAACAAGAAAATATGTGGAGCATAATTATAGCATACCACTATACTCTATTTGTTTCCAACCGACCAGATAAAAAGTGACACTATCCTCTGTTTTGTTCATAGCTTCTTTACCAGTTATATCTTTTATTAGAGCAGAGGAAGTATAGTTATAATTAGCTCAACTCAACGATTTGTTTGCGTAGTAATCATAATGACTGGACAAAGCATAAAACAGGATCCAAAGTAAGCATAAAGAATGGTTTGCTTCTAATTAGTTTGTGTTTACTTAACGATAATACTTGTGAAAATCCTTCAGTAGGCTTAACTGCTGGACCCGGTTTTAATATATCTTTGAAGACTTACTCGGACCGTCAGCACTCACTTTACGTAAGCTCACCACTGATCTTAGCCATCAACCATCGACTGACATTAGTAAATCTGCACTACAAGACACTCAACGATATTCATAGCCATCTAATAAGGTATCCGTAAGTTCAGCTTCCTTTTCTGTTTGCAAACCTTTTACGACACACTTGACGGCAAAATTAATTTCTGCACTTTGGTGACCTTGGCTCATCGCACTGTGATCGTACTCATGGTTGTTTTGTCTTATTTTTTGATATGCCGAGCACCTAAAGAAGATTGATTATCTTCGACAGCTATTTGTCTGCAGACTATTTCGGTATTTTTAGTTATATTAAGGTAACCAATTTATTTCTATTACCATTCAGTTCCCTTTGCCCTGTCCTCTCATTTGACACATTAACCATTGTTATATCGTTTGTCGTTTATGAACTATGGTTAATTGATTGTGTATACGTTACTCCAGTTCACATCCACCATTGCTCCTATTTTGTATTGATGCTAGTTACCTCATTGATTGACTGTGTGGTCAGGCTTTGTGTATATGTAGAGGGATGTATGAAATATAATATGATTTAGCCCGGTTGGTCTGTCGTCTTGTGTTTTATCTCCGGATTTGGACCGAGTGGGCATATGGCAGACGTGCATAGATCGACTAGACACCCCAATCACGTTGAGATATCAACGGTTCTTCCATGCGTTATAACATTTTTATATTGCAAACTGTTTGTCTCTAGCCAAGGTATCATTTCTCGAGTTGCTGACTGAATTTATTATCTAATTTTATATCGACGAGACTGAACTTCCTAAGTTTAGCAAAGCAAAATTCACTATGATGTTGTTATGTACAGTGATTTCGCCCTAGAATGTTGCTTGATGAAAGCGAACTTTGACCTAAATTGACCAAGAATTTTAGCTAACTAAAATTTAGTATCCGATATATTATTTAAATGATATGAACTTCGATGAGTGCTAAATAACAGGTGCATAAACGTCTAATACAGTGATCCAACTATTAAAATAATACGTAAAAGCTGAGCATGTAGTAACATGTGTCACGATATTACTGTATATTTACGTCATTAATGACATAAATATGGGTGCACAATTGTCCACCTGACCCGATCATAATTTCTAAACATAAGTCGTTTAAGGTTAAAAGTGGAATAGAACCAAAATATAAACGTTAATTATAAAATATTTTAATTTACTTGATGCTTCCTTGCTTTTAAATACTAAATTCTGGTTTAATCAATATTTGGCAACTTAGAGTTTGCAGTGTAGGATAAGATCCCTTTGTTTAGCATGAAATGAAGCATATAAGCTTATTGATGAAAAAATGGAAATTAGAAGATCAAAATCTGCTGAAAAATATATAAACAAGCATTTTCTAAAATGACTCGATAATACATGACATGCGCGAAAACCGGAAACCCGGTGTTTAACCACATACGCGATAACTCATACGTGACCTAGATCTTCCTATAGTCTCTGAAAACAGGACCAGACGAACATATCAGTGATCCCTGTTCATTTAAAACAACTAAAACTTGAATAACCAACTTTTGTTCCCATCATCAATTTTATGGATTATCATTTTCTGGTTAAAACAAATGAACAGAATATTGACGAGACCATTAAAATAACTGAGGTGATCAGTGTGACATATGCATGACTATGTAAGAGGTTAGGTAGCTTACCCTTTAATTATTCAATTACAGAATGTTTAGAATCTACCTGACACAAAATGTATTAACTGTGTGAAACAACGTATCACGAAAGTCCTATTAGCATAATGAAGACAGTTTCAATAGTTACATCGTTAATACAACGTTTTCCGGAACTGCACTGAAATGTGTCTAGTTTATAACAAGGATACATAAAAAGTAAAAGTGCTAAACCCCGTGAAACAATAGCACGTATATTTGTCTTAGACACTGATTACGATAGAAATTATGTTAAGTCACAGTTTTTTTATTAATCCAAAGCCTATGAAGTATACGCTGAGAATAAGAGAATAGTTCGATCTGAGGATTATCGGGATACACGTGTAGCGGTAAATAATCCCCAAAATAAATAGTTACATAGGTTTCGACATTGATGCTGACCATGTTTGTTTTAGCGGACACTACTAAGTTGAAGGCGCTCGGTCACGCATCACGACCAGATCTCGCCACGCCGTACCGAAACAAGCAACTCTCTCTAGTTTGCCAGCCTAGACGTTGCTAACCCGTTGTCGCTCCATTCACGATAAAATATAACTTCTCTTCCATCCTTCATTGCCTTCTGATTTCTTCTCATTCGTAAGAGTGGGTTCAATCGTTAGAAGTTGCTCTGGTAATAATCCAAACGTAACTTGGTCATATACCGGGTGTAACTTTACACGTATCACAGTTTATCATGACTGGTGGCAAAAGTACCCTATTAACTAGATCAAGAATTTGAAGCAACCAACTGTAGACAAACTTATTCCAAAAAAATATGGAAACTGATGAGCAATAAACGCCAATTTTATGATTAAAACTCTGGATAATCACGTTTGAGTTAGTGAAACATTGTGTTTCGCAAGGACGTAGTATACGGATAAAACTCACGAAATCTTAAGATATGTGAAACATAACCTACAAGATTGTCCGAGTTGAGGTCCACATACCCATGGTTCATCGGACATTCATTACCTTTTCCAACAGAGGATTCTGCAATAATTTTCTTCCCTTGGTTGACTTGCTGACTTCGAAAAGAAATGAGACCCATATATTTCTGCTTTAGGTAGATCGATATATCCAGGGGAGAGCTTCAATTAACAACACAATTCAGAAAGTGGGGTTTTACTTAAACGTATAATTACTGTATGTTAATTTTTAGAAGCAAATTCTCCCAAATCATTTTAATTAACTATAGCCACTAGCGTGAAGACATAAAATATAATGTGAACAGTAACTGTGGAATTTACACCTGAGCTTCAGGTCACAAACTCAAAGTTTAATCATGGTGTATTTTGACAGAATAAATTGTAACTGGCCAATAAAAAGACAGTTTAGGTTGCCAGCTTATTACCATTCAAGTAACCAATGGAAGGACATACACAGCTAAGAATGTATGTATATATGTATGTATGTATAATCAACATAGAACCTGGCAAATGTGTGCATCGGTTCAAGTTGCCATACCACCATGGCACCGCAAGATTAACACCACCACCACTAGTAGAAATCACTTCTATAAAATAAAATAATAATAGTAACAAGGAATGTGAACATATAGAATATGGTTCAGGAAGCGTTGAAAGAAAGTAATGGAATAATTTAAAGCTCATGATTTAAGGGAGGACAATGAGTGAATACATCTGCGCCATTGTAACCGATTCTGGGCCATGTCACTCAGTGTTTCTAGCCACTGGTTACGGTAATCGTGAGGACCCCATCCAGGTAATCTGCAGCTACCGACACGACTTAAACCGGCAGTCAGTGACTTCATGGACTGATGCCATGTTTCAGTTTGACCGACTATAACTCTCTTCCATTCTATTCCTATATGAGCCAACATTGTGCGCCGGGGCAGACGATGGTTGGGCATACGCAACACATGTTCCAACCATCTCAGTCGATGAAGATTCACAACCTCATCGACTGATTTACCACATTTGCCTAACATCCGTCGTCTAACCTCGTTATTACTTACTCGGTGATCCCAGCTAACGCGAGCGATGTTTCGTAGACATCGATGGTCAAAAACTAATAACCTTCGAGTGTCGTCTATCCTTAATGGCCACGTCTCACACCCAGACAGTAAGACAGAGCGAACTGTTGCGCAGTACACTCCCTTTCGTTGAGAGACGAATATCTCGTCTACGCCATAGGTGACATAAGTTGGCAAAAGCCAAACGAGCTTTTTGAATACGTACTGAGATTTCGTCAGAGACGAACCCATTAGGGCTAATCAGACTTCCAAGATACGTGAAGTGGTCTACGTGTTCAACTACTTCACTCCCTATCACTAATTTCGGTTCGAAGCAAACCAATCCTGAAGAAACATTTTGCATTTGGATGGGGAGAATCATATCCCAAACATGCTTAAATTCATGTTGAGGGTAGTCAAAAGATTCTGCATTTTATCAGCATCTTCATCCAAGAGAACTATATCATCTGCATATTCTAAGTCAATAAGTTTATCTCCTGGAAGGAGGTCAATCTCGGAGAAATTAGACGATGACAATGTTAACTCAAATGTATGTCAATGACAAAATTAAATAGAAATGGGGAAAGCGGGCAACCTTGGAGAACACCACTTTAGGTGCCGACGACAGTCCGCCATAAGCTCTCACTCGACATGTGGTGTTCGAGTGGAGTGCTTGTATGCGGTTAATGTACTTCACTGGTACGCCTTTCAGTGACAGACATTGCCACATAACCATACGATCGATAGAGTCAAACGCCGCCGTAAGGTCAAGGAATACAGCTATTGTTGGGCGTCTAAAAGTGTGCCTATGTTCCGGAACCTGCCGAAGTGTGAATATTTGGTCTATACAACCACATCCAGGCCTGAAACCACCTTGGTTTTTTCGAGCTTGCTCTTCACGAGCTCTAGTTAGACGTTGAAGTATTATTGAAGCCAATATTTTTGACACTATATTTGTTAAACTGATTCCTCGGTAATTATCACAAGAGGACTTGTGTTCTTTCTTATAGATTGGGGCGATTAGTGTTCGAGACCAGTCAGATGAAATCATGACCAGTTCCCAGATTCTAGCGAAGATCCTGGTTAATCTCGCTGCTAATACTGGACCACTATCTTTGAATACCTCAGGAGCTAACACAAAATGTCTTGCTGCTCTCCCGTGCTTTAAGTTCCCAATAGCCTTCTCAACCTCACTAAATCTTGGAGGACCAATATTAATTTGCCACTCAGATTGCTTGGGGATGGTGGGCAACTGGGATGAGGCCGAGGGCCAGTTCAACTGTTCCCGAAAGTGTTCTGCCCATTGGTCTAATTTCCAAGACTGACAGTGGATAATGGTTCCATCTTTTTCACTAACAGACGTATTTCTGATATCTGTTTCCTTGATAAGTCTGATCAGTTGTCTGTTATTACCTGTCGCTACCTTTCCCATCTCTTTAGCTTTCTCCACCCACCACTGTTCATGTAAGCTTTTAACCAGCTTGTGTTTAAGTTGCCTTCTCTCCTCATCGTGCTTAGAACCAGACGGGATGTGTTGTCGAGCATCTGTCCGTTTGTTAGATGCAGCTGGAATCCACTGAGTTTTCTTAGCTTTATTGCATAGTTTACAAGTAGATATTACTGCTGCTTCAACAGCTGAATAGTGATTGGTATCGCTTACACAGCTAACTAATTGGTTTTCTAGTTGTTCCTGAAATGTATTCTTGACTTTTTTTATCATAAAATTGAATTCTGAGGGGAAACCTTGCCGTGGATCTGTAGCATATAGTGAAACGCAGACTAATATGAGCTCATACTAAATCATGATCTGAGTCTAAACATGTACTTCAAAATGAGCGGCAGTCTTCTATCGAGCCTCTCTAACAGTGGTTGATGGTAATGTGGTCTATTTGAGTCCATTGTTGAGTTGGTTGTGAAGGTCGCCATGCCAACTGATGTCTTTCCTTATGTTTAAAGTTGGTGCTTGCGAGAAATAGGCGGTTATCTGAACATGCTTGTAGTAAACGGTCGCCATTATCTATTCGTCGAGCCTCAACACCATAGGATCTACCTAGGTGCCTTTCGGTTTCGCCTAGTCTGCCTACTTGTAATTAAAACCACCAGCCACTATCATTACATCCGAATGTCTAGCTTTGCGAAAGAGGTCGGAAAGCTTTCTGTAAAATTCATCTTTTACTTCATCTGAGCTGCAATCAGTGGGAGCGTAGGTAAAGACAACGAAGAGGCGACGGCAATAAGTCAGATATCCTTAATGCGTTTGCAAGAGCTGCTATTCCTACAACACATCTTATTTTGATAGTTTTCCAAAAGAAAAATGGTGGACATAACTTTTACGACCAAACAAAAAAGAAACGACCGGACGTTTCAAGGTTACAACAGCCACCTGAAAACATCATGTTGACGGAAGAGGGTTTTCAGAATCTAATTAACGATAATAAGCTTGTAATTTGTTTACAAACTATGGGACCGTTAAAAAAGGTATTAAATCGTAATTGTAGAAAAGAAATGACAGTCTTTTAAAAACTCAAGTAACTAGATATTGATATTTTCCGGTGCACTGAATGTTGGTGTAAGAAGTCTATCAGATCGGATCTCTTTTTTACTCATTTTAAAGTGAAGAAGTTTCTCATATTAGTCACCCTGTCTAGACTAGTAAAAAAAGTACATGCTACCTGGAGCAATAATATATAGTGACAATTGGAAACCTTAGGAATCGCTTTCAAATAGGATCTACATGCACAGGGTCATAGTGCACAGGAAATACTTTGTTGATTCACCAACAGGATTTCACACAAATAATACTGAACTAATGTGGAGTTAAGTAAAGTATCATTTGCAACTGTACTTTGGATTTCAAAGAAAGGCTGCTATGTCGTCATTTAAAAGAATACTTATGAAATACAACGTGAAGTTAAGTCGAACGAATGCGAAAATAACTCTAACAAGTTTTTTAATGGGATAAATATAACCGTTGATTGATTTCAACTTCAGTCGTGAACATGTCATTAGAAATTGCCTGATTTGCCATTGTATTTCAGATTACAGTAAGTGCTTAATACCTTTTCAACATATGCATATTCTATCTCTTACCGAAGATTTTCGTTGATGAGGCATATTACAATGAGTCTTGACTTTAAGTTCTTTACTAAACCACTAGAATTCGAGAAATCGCTGATCCTGATTTAGAGGGTTGTGATTGGTTCATTTACATTAAGGCTTTCAAGGTCATTTTATAGTCACTCAAGTTTGGCAGTGTCATGTCCACTGAAACAATTGAAAATTTACCCCGGTAAGTTTGACTTACAATGCCTATCAGTGGTTATGACCCTGTGGAGCTTCGTAGAAACTAACTGATTTAAATGCACAAAATTTTATGCATTAGTGACCAAAATGCATGGTGAACTTGAGGAATACTTAAAACACCACTATATACGCTCTGAACAACACCCAGTGCACTTAAATAAAAATCTTCATTCCAAAAACATTTGCTAGTCATATGGCCAGCATATATGCTAAATTACAATAAGTCGACATAACCATATTTAACCCACAAACAGTGTTCTCAAACCTAAAATTCCTTTCATGCATATCCATGCATTTTATACCTGCTTCTAAAACAGGATCTATAAGTGTGAATATGAAGAAACAGTTCAACATACCTATCCTTGCACAGTAGCACACCTACCGAAAAGGCAGCAGTGATTCGTCCAATATCCAATACCTTCACGGAGCGTTATTTTGAACCAACTGATTATTTATGCTGGCATCTTGAGTGTCTGCTTTCGGATCCTGGTGTTTAGCTTTTTTCTGAATTGGCTGGCTACAGTACCACTCTTTATCTGTCAGTTACAGCCGAGTTCTTTATTATTTCCTTCTTATTTTTCAAACCTCCTTTTACTTTCGGTCTGTTTTTTCTTTCCTTTTCTTAAAGTTTTCTTCGCGTTCTTTATCTTCCCTCCCTATTTTTATTGTAGCGGTAAATAATCCCCAAAATAAATAGTTACATAAGTTTCGACATTGATGCTGACCATGTTTGTTTTGGCGGATACTATTAAGTTGAAGGCGCTCGGTCACGCATCACGACCAAATCTCGTCACGCCGTACCGTAACAAGCAACTCTCTCTAGTTTGCCAGCCTAGACGTTGCTATCCCATTACCGCTCCATTCACGATAAAATATAACTTCTCTTCCATCCTTCATTGCCTTCTGATATATTCTCATTCGTAAGAGTGGGTTCAATCGTTAGAAGTTGCTCTGGTAATAATCCAAACGTAACTTGGTCATATACCGGGTGCACTTCATTATTTTCTCTTATTTCCTTTCTTTTCTTATAAAACCTTTGTAGTGCACTAGTCTGTTTGCCTTCGTTTCCTCTTGGGTAGTCTGGTTTGTGAGTAAGGTATAAATGAATACCCTAGAATGGATGATGGTTGAGAGTGCTAAGGCTCACTGTTTGAAACCAACGTCAAATTTCAATCCCCTTTCTGCAGGAGGGTCTAGGTTCACCATTGTGGTGCACAGTCATCTAGCCTTTTTTTAAATGACCCAAGATGGAGGCTGCAGTTACTTTTTCTGGGAGCACGTTCGAGGTCGAGCAAACCCTTAACGACAAGAAATTCGCCCTTACCTGTGTTTTTTCAAGGTGTATGAACATGTTGAGCGGCCAGTTTACTTTTATTTGGATGTCCAGTCGTGCTTAATATGTCGTATACAGTGATTAGGTCCCCTTTCAGCCGTCCGTAGCTCAGGGTGAACAGTCCCAGCTATCGAGGCTGGCCGGTGCATTGTTCGTCTTGAAGTCTGTTTGCAGATTTTGTTGCTCGCCCCTGAACTCTCTCCAGAAGGTCGGCATCTATTTTGAGGTTTGGAGGTGCGACAATGTTGTGTTTTCTAATAGCGGTCTCATGTATGTCTTAAATATTGTGAGGAACAGGTCTAGTATCAGCATGCACAGCTGCCTATGGACTTAATGCAACGTGGTGTATGCTTTCGTGACATCCATATGATAGCTTCTTTTAATCCCTAACCTGTCAGTTAAAGTTAAGCCTCGTTCTTTGGGATACTAATTGTTCTTTGCCCGCAGTCCGGTTGAGTGCCGCCTGGAGTGTGGCAGTATATTGTATGGCATTTTGTGTATTATGAGTTAGACCGTTGTCGTCTATCCACTCCTTTATCTTAGCCAGGTCCTGTCGCCTTCTCTCATAGCTTTCTACAGTTTTACGCCGCCCGCATATACAATAACGGACGATCGGGCGTTTAGTAGGAGGTTACTAATGAAAATTTGGATCAGCAGTGGCCCGGGGATCGAGCTCTGTGATACAATAGATGTGGCCGGGCTTCACTATGAGTACACCCTATTCACCTTAGTACGAAACTTCTGCCCTAGAAAGTGGTTCTGCAGCCATGAGAGTGACGGTTCTGTGGAGCTCATTGCAACTGCCTCATGGATGAGCAGGCTATGGGTGTCCCTATGGTATCCTTCTCGTAAGGTCTTTAGTGCCAGGTTCAGTGATGGGTCATTGAAGTCCTCCTCGACTATCACCTTATTTACCCTTCCACCCTAGAGTGATAAAATCACTCTGAGTAAACTCGTGTCGTGCATGTGAGTGTCTATGGGAGGGTTCTATATCCCGCCAATCAAGTACCGGCAATACTAAAGCTGCATCATATAGATTCTGGCAAGGTCGTCGACGCGCTATTACTTACGGGCATTGTTTCTATCAGGTTACCAACGTACATTTCAACCCCGCCCCCCACTCTGTATTCCATGTCTTCTCTTAAGAGATCCTTGCCCTGGATATTCATTTCACCGTCTGGAATTTCTGGTGAGTCACGTTCCAATGAGTATAACTATCCCCAGTTCTAGGCATGTGCATAGGTGTCTGAGTTCAGTTATCTTACTTCTTACGCCCAGCACATTAATATATAGACAGCCAACTTGTTGCCTGGTTGTTGTCTCCTCCTTTGACTGGCTTATTACCTGTGGTTCAGTGTCATAAGTCTCGTTTATGTGAAAGTGGTGACCAGTTACCTTGGGACTGGCCTGGGGGTGAGATTTTGAGGGGGTGGTATTTACTGTGGTCAGTTCTTCTTCGGGATGAGTACTCGGCAATGGGGGTATTGTCTTTCCAAGGATATGTGATCCATTCTTTCGGATGATCTCTGCCTTGTCAACCTAGGTCTCCTTGCACATCAACGGAAATGTCCATGTAGGACATACTTGACCTCATACGAAGTCTATAGAGCTTCACTTAGTTCCTTACGGTTTCTGAATTTCGGTAGGCAGGGCGAGGTAGCCTGCAGGCACTCACTACCGACATCCACTTCCATTGGTGCAGGTCGTACGGATATTGCTCATTCAGACAACCGTCAGGCGGTTCAGGGACTTCGTGCACAACCATGGAGGTGTTCCCTTCCGAATCTGAGGGTCATTTCCTTTTTAACCCCCGCCATGTCCAGGTTTTGACCGGACCAGCCTTAATCTTAGTGCTTCTCACGGTGGATGACTTCTGAGAAGTAGGTAATGTCACCTCCGTCTCCCGGGGTGTGTTAAACGATACTCGTAGGGGAGGAGGGTCAGACGATATAGTTCTGCTTTCCTTGCAGAGCCTGCATAGTCTCACAGCAGTTGCTTCCCCAGCCCAGGAAGTTGACAGCACTCATGTCATTGCTTCTTACTGAAGTTATCACGGCTTTCCATCAGGCTGCTAATAGGTGCCATGACGTTGAAAAGGATTAGTGAAGTGCGTATGCAGACTCTGTTATCTCTGCGCCCAGTTGGTGCTCTAACGAGACTTCCTGCTACTGCTTGGCTTCCGTCAGATACCAGTAGTTGGCCGTGGACTGAAGTTTCCGTTGGAAAGCTGCTAAAAGGAAGGACTTCACTGTTACCAGAGCGTTCACTAGCGGAAGTTACTGTGTCCTACAGGCTTTCATTAGGCACTATTGAAAGGTTCTTTCCTCTAGGCTGCCCATGGGGTGCTGTTAAGCGTACGGTTTACTTTGCGCTTTGTCAAGGTGCTTCCCATTTGGATAGAATGGATTCGCACTAGTCATGTGAGTCATCAACTTCTCGCGAGGTGTCACCCACTAACACTTAGGTTCTCGTGACCTCGGTTTATTTATTTATTGACAAACTAGTGTTGCCGTACTTAGCAGGCCATCAGAATTAAACCTGCATACGTAGCATACGTGCCAGAACCACTGGCAGGGGTTGTCCGAAATGAAATTATAATATTCCCTAGTTATTGTTGTGCCAAAGTTACAGTGCATCCACTTGTTACAAAAGCTACACTCGAATGCTGGGGTCCTGCTACCCTACATTTGCCGCCAGGTGACTGCAGTTTCTTCCCATCCAACTTTTTCTCTGGGTCGACAATGAGGAAAAATGAAGCAATAGAAAAAAATAATAATCTATCATAAGTAGATGGGAGAAAAACCGGTGTTTCGTTAACTAGGTATTGCAGTTATAGCAATTTCTTAGAATTTGAATCTTATTATCTATGATTCTGTTCCTGGACTTTAGTAACTACAGAATTAAAGGCATTAAATAACATAACAGTTATAACCGGAAACACTCTGATAGGAAGAAGGACCTAACGGACGCGAAGGATGCATAAGTTTATTATTATAAATGAAAAATGCAGATATGTGCATACATAAGGAATTTTTGGCTGGCAGTATAAATATTGAGGATCAATCTTCCCGCTACAACTCACAACCTTCCATACCCATACAACATCCTCCCAAAACGCTCATATTTGCCGTCCTATAACGGAAGAAAATAAAAAATGCACAAGAAACCACCAAAACGTTCTGAAGTATTCTCAGCTTCATCACACTCTTGTATTGTCTCGTAGGGCTTGTTTCGCCACTAGATAGCACTTGCCCCAGTAGGTCACCAGGAAAGAGCTACCATATCTCTTTCATATATAATAACTGTTATACATATATGTTGATATGTCTTCAAATTTCTCCTGTTTACACCCTTTCTGCTATTCTTGTTATCCACATTATTCTTCGAATGCACTCCTCCATTATTTCATCGTTCATTTTTAATATTGCCTTCTACTACCTGTTATGTGGTCACTGGATATGTGTAAATACCATTAGACAGTCCAACACAGTTTCAAGCATTTATTTTTATTTATTTTAACTATGTACAACGTATTTGTAATAAGAGTTGTGAGGAAAACATCTAGGGTTTCATCAATGAAGTATACGTATACAATGGTGAAAACTGGTTTACAAAACCAAAGAATATTCAGAATAAAACACCGATACGAACTATCATATGTACATATAGTGCAAGGAACGCAAAAACAAAATTCTAAACAAAAAATGTGTGTACATAATGAAACATGTAATGTGGAAAGCCAATCGGTAATTATGACATAAATTCAGTGTGAATAGGTTTATGAGACAACTAATAATCCCATAATAATTAAAAAGTCAAACTATGAACGTGTCAACGAAATCGTTCACTGTTTAAGCGATGAGAGAAGGTGTGTAAAACAATTGGAATAGGGTATAAATATACACTATTACATGTGTGAAATAAATACTAAATCGTTTGACGTTCGGCGCGAAAATACAGTGAGGGGGTTAATTAGATAACAAATATTCCCTTTTATGAAGTCGTAGTAAACAAAATAAGAAGATTAGTCACAAAGAATTAGCGGGGCGATAGAGGACAGCAACAAAGAGAGGTATGAACAAAGCGATGGGGATAGTAGTGTGTGGTCATGACTAAAGACAAATAGATTAGATTAGACGGTGATGCTGTTATAATGTCACAGGTAGTTGTCGTGTCTTTCGGAAGTACCTATAACTTTGTGAGAAGAAGCCTAGCCTTCTAATCTCGTCCTCATGTGATCTATTTAGCATTTCTACAACTAACTCGGTCGTCTGTCTTTACATTTTCTAGAACGCCTATATCTTTTTCAAGAGTGAAGGATGCAACGGTAACTTAAGTTTATAGTTGGGGACTGACTCATGTGTTGAATCTGATCAAAAAGAGTTCTGGTGACATTTCTCTCATCCATCTGAGGGAAAGTTGGAAAGTAGTGAAGACCTCTGAGGCAGCAGCCCAGTGGTTCGCGCTAGTGTTTAAGCTTTAGGTTCCCACTTGTGAACACTTTAATGCAACACTAATGGACGAAAACTCTAAAGATGACTACGAATCTACCACAACGCCATCATATGAAGTCATAGATGCAACCTCCATCACCTAAAATATTGCTGAAGCAATTGAGACTCCGAAACACCTAAACACCAAAACACCAGATGGCGTTTTAGAAATAGTGTACAACATTAATCCTGGTACATTCAATAAAAGCATATCATGACATCCATAAACATCTTAATAACCTATCAAACTGGAGCCAAAAACCACAGTTGCCACCCAATTACGGTAAATGTGTAAAGTGCACCCAATATATGACCAAGTTACGCTTGCGGTATTACCAGAGCAACTTCCAACAGTTGAACCCACTCTTACGAATGAGAAGAAATCAGAAGACAATAAAGGATGGAAAGGAAGTTATATTTGATTGTGAATAGAACGACAATGGAATAGCAACGTCTAGGCTGACAAACTAGAGGGAGAGATGCTTTCCACGATGCGGCGTGACGTGATCTGGTGGTGATGTGTGACCGAGCGCCTTCAACTAGTAGTATCCGCTAAAACAAACATGGTCAGTATCGATGTCGAGGACCTATGTAACTATTTATTTTGGGGATTATTTACCGCTACAGCTCACTCCCCCCCTAATGGGTTCGTGAGGACCCTATGACGTACAGGCCAAAGGATAAAACCCAATGCGTTAAATATTGGTAAACGTTCCTTTGATATCTTGGATGCTGTGCATCTTCTGGCCGTCAGTGCCCATGCTAAAGTGTCGTTACATAAAATATTCGTACAAAATGTAATCGTTCTCTTCCGTTTTCTTCTGGTCGTTTACAGACGGCCTGGAAATCCAAAATTTTTTAATATATGCATTTCATTTGTATATAAATATTTAAAAACGATTGGGCGGTTAAATACAGCTACAAAAACGCCTAAAATGTCAACAACGCCAACACGAATAAAAAAAGGTTTTTTGATGTTTTTTAAACATACGAAAATGTGTAAAATGCATACCGTAGAGTTAAGAAAGGTAATTTCATTCAATTTTTCCTTCCTTTTTTAAAATGGAAGAACGACAAACTCTACAATCCACAGGGAGTTAGATATAAGGAAAAATTTAATAGACGTAATATTCATTTAAGTGTTCTGGAAATCGTACATTTCTACCAGAACGTGTAGCTCACGGCGATACGGAGCTCTTCTGAATTTCCACTTGCTTATTAGTCAGTGTTTGAGGCGTAAAGACTTTGTTCATGTTAAGTTTCGGCGGTGTTGTGGCGAGTAGGACATCGAAGGGTTTACCTTCTAGGTGGGCTGCTTTGGGGCGGTCAATGCAGACGTTCTCTTCGTGGCCATTCTTATCGATCGTATAGTACTTTGTTTCACGTTTCAAGACCTTGTATGGTCCTTCGTAAGTCGCGTCAAGAGGTCGGCGTAGAGCGTCACGACGTACAAAAACGTGTGTACTATATTTTAAAGTAGGTTGTATGAAAGTGTCCGTCGATTGTTGTCGAGTCTGGACTGGCTTAACTGAACGCATAGCATTTGTAAGCCGGTTCACGTAAGAATTGAGATCCAGGTTTGTCGAGGTGAAAGCGGTTTCCACAAACTCACCTGGTAATCGAAGAGTCATTACGTAAACTAATTCAGACACACTGCACCCGACATCCTCTTTTACCGTGCTTCGAATTCCGAGTAAGACTAGTGGCAAAGCCTCTGTCCACTGCGGGATGTTTGTAGCTGAAATTGATGCTTTCAGCTGTCGATGAAATCTTTCTACCAACCCGTTAGATTGTGGGTGGTAGGCAGTTGTCTGGAAGCGCGTTGATCCAAGCAGTTTTGTTAGAGAGTGGAACAATCCAGATTCAAACCGACGTCCACGGTCTGTCGTTAATGTAGATGGACAACCAAAGTTCGCTATCCATCGTTCGACGAAAGTGCGAGCAATCGTTTCACTAGTGATGTCTTTCAGTGGAATCGCTTCTGTCCAGCGTGTAAAACGGTCCACGCATGTCAAAAGATAAGAAAATCCATTTGATTCTGGTAAGGGTCCTACCAAATCAAGGTGGACATGGTCGAATCGAGCTTCGGGAGTTGGGAAAGTTCCAAGAGGACATTTATTGTGCTGAATTACTTTTCTCTTTTGGCAAGCCACACAGGAGCGCGCCCATTCTTTGATGTCTTTATTCATCCTTGGCCAGCAGAATCTCTAGACAATCGGTTTAGACGCAGCACGAACTCCAGGATGAGAGAGGTTGTGCAATGTGTCGATGATGATTCGTCGATAACTCTTGGGAACGATTGGACGGGCTGTACCTGTAGAAGAATCGCAAATTAAAGTTTTCTTACCCTTTCCAATCGTCTTTGTTTGGTGTTTGAGCGTTGTTGTGGATAATTCGTGACGAAGATCATTGTCTTCATTTTGAAGTCAAGCTAGTTTATTTATTTATTTATTTTAATCACATACTACTCATTTACAATAAGCGTTGTGAAGAAACCATTTTGGGTTTCATCAGTTGAGTATAATAATTCAATAAATCAAATTAGCGAAGTAGTATTAAGAGTATAAACGCTAATGTAGGACGTGTAAATAAAAAAAGAAAAAAACAAAAAAACAAAAAAAACGAAAATGAAAACAACAAGGTCGATACCTTGGATACGATTCAAGGCATGTATTCGTGATAAGTCGTCGGCAACTACATTGTTAGCTCCAGATATATATAGTATATCAGTAGGGAACTGGGAAATGTAGTCTAGATGACGCGACTGTCGTGGAGAGTACTTATCTGAAGATGACTTCATAGAACACGTCAGTGGTTTATGGTCGGTGAATATTGTAAATTCCCGGCCTTCGATGGAATGTTGAAAATGTCGTACAGCACAGTACATTGCTAACAATTCACGTCCAAAAGTGCTGTATCTCGATTCGGTGTCGTTTAGTCGTCTGGAGAAAAATGCTAATGGTTGCCAAATTTGGTCAGTCCATTGTTGCAGAACTGCGCCAGTGGCTGAGTCGGATGCGTCAACCGCGAGGCTGACAGGAGCTTCGGTATTGTGATATGCCAGCATAGTCGCATTGGTTATTACTTCTTTAGTCACAGTAAAGGCTTTATTTGAGTCTGCATCCATTGTGACCACTTTTTTGTTTCCACGAAGCTGATTCGTTAGCGGTTTCATGATAGATGCACAGTTTGGTATAAGCCGTCTGTAGAAACTTATGAACCCATTGAAAGCTCGCAACTGCTTGATGCTGATTGGTTCCGGGTACTCCAGAATAACCGCCACCTTGTGTTTTTGGGGGTTGTATACCATTTGCATTTATAGTATGCCCCAGGAAGTCAAACGAGGTTGTTCTAATTTGGCATTTTTGTATATCTATAGTAACTCTATATGGTTGTGGTCTTCTATATACTGTGTCCAAATGTTTGCTTGCTATCAAGCAGTCGTCGACGTATGAACGGACATAGTCAAGCCCGCGGAACGTCATCGATGAAACGTTGAAATGTTTGTGCTGCATTCCTCAACCCAAAAGGCATTCGAAGGAATTCGTAAAGGCCGAATGAAGTTACGACAGCGGTTTTGGGTATGTCATCTTCAGACATCGGTATTTGGTTGTATGCCTTTACTAAGTCGATTTTCAAAAATATTGTCATCACATTCAGGGTGGCCGTTGATTCGTGGATGTGCGGTAATGGGTAATGGTCGGGAGTAGTTTGGGCGTTGAGACGTCAGTAATCACCGGTGGGACGCCAATCGTTGCTATCTTTCTTCGGGACCATATGTAATGGAGATGACCATGGGCTACAGGATGGGCGTATTATTCCCAGGTCAATCATATGATCGAATTTGTTTTTCGCTATCCTTAGTTTTTCGGGTGCGAGTCGGCGCGCTTTAGAGAATACAGGTTGACCTATAGTTGCTATGTGATGTGTAACATTGCTGGTTACACATGATAATTTTGATGTTGCCTTATTCAGATCTGGATACTTGTCGAGTATCGGCTGAAAATGAGGGTTAATTAAATGTTTAAATCGAAGAGGACATAAGCTACAACCTGTAGTTGCGGTTCCGCGAACGTATACATTTGTGTTACTATCCACTAGTCTCTTTTTACTAGGGTCCACAAGCAAGTTGTAGTGGCTCAATAAATCTATGCCTATGATAGGTATTTTTACATCGGCGATGGTGAAAATCCAGTGTATGGGTTTTCGTAAACTGACGTTTAAGTAGACATATCGCTTACCATACGTAGCTATGTGTTTTCCATCGGCTGCCTGTAAATCGAACGCAGCTTCATGTTGGCGATCAGATGGAGATGCAGGATAGTTTCCCAATCCGTTGACAGTGGGTTTTTGTCTAGGAAAACAACAAGGGTCTCTACGTTCCTTGGAATTTTTTCCATAGGTGTTGTGGTACCAACACCAATGTGAAATTTTGTTTCGTCGAGGTCGAGACGACGACCTTCTCCGTGATGTACTTCGTCGACGAGAATCGTTCGGTCGGTGTCTTTCCTTCAGGTCAAGAAAACGGGAAAGAGCATAACACAATCTCGTCACGTCGTTTTCGGTTGTATGAGGTTTTTCAGTAATGGGATAAACCTCACTGTCGCGAGTTCTGGTGATCTCCAGAATTCGATCTACTGGGTTTTTATCAAGCGTTACCAGAACTGCTTGTACTCGTTGTGACAGTTTTGAGAGTTGGCGGAAAAGATCTTCGTCGAAAGTGCGTTGACCGATCACTTCTCTCATGCACGATAACATTTCCGTTGCTGAACCGCTACCTAACTCGATGGTGTGAAACAACTTATCAAAACGCTGTCTGTCGGATAAATCTCCGCGTTTGAGAATTGCTCTTTTGAGCTGGCCATAAGGTTCTAGGCAGTCAGGGCTGAAAAAGATGGGGGGGTGACGTACCTGTTCAATTCACGCGGAAGTGACCTTACAACATCAAGGAGTTGAACGCGTAGGTCTGTCACGCCGTGGTTTCGAAATTCGGCTTCCGCGTAGCAAAACCAAGCTTCTATGTTTTCTGTCCAAAACGGAATGAGCTGAAAGTTCGGGGGTGTAGGAGTTTTAATCTTAATGAACTTAGGAGTCTGATTAGTCATGCTATATATAAAATATATGAAAATACAAAAATAAATGCAATCAAAATGTGCAAAGTTGATAATCACACCAAAAATACTGTTAAAACTAAAAACAGGAACGAACTCACAGTTATGAACGTGTCCAGAACACGTCGTGCTCACCAATGAAGTTGCACCCGATATATGACCAAGTTACGCTTGCGGTATTACCAGAGCAACTTCTAACAATTGAACCCACTCTTACGAATGAGAAGAAATCAGAAGACAATAAAGGATGGAAAGGAAGTTATATTTGATTGTGAATAGAGCGACAATGGAATAGCAACGTCTAGGCTGACAAACTAGAGGGAGAGATGCTTTCCACGATGCGGCGTGACGTGATCTGGTGGTGATGTGTGACCGAGCGCCTTCAACTAGTAGTATCCGCTAAAACAAACATGGTCAGTATCGATGTCGAGGACCTATGTAACTATTTATTTTGGGGATTATTTACCGCTACATGTGGAACTATGCGCTTTCTTAAATATGATGATAAACAAGTGCTCCACATATATAAATACAAAATTTAAACACTGAACTCCATGTGGCTTAGCTATATGTCACTTAAAGGAATCGAAGTTCACTGAACATGCGTCCTTAGTTATATTCAAATCCAGACGACAAATCGTTTTCACAGAAACCTTAGAAGAACCCTTGCTCGGTGACTACTAGGTTGCTACTTGGGCGTAAATTATGTTGCAAGCTGTAGTCTACAATCTTTATAACTCATGTGGAGACATCGCTTAGGCAGTAAACTAATGGTTATACAAAAGATAATCTAAAACATTCCTCTCTCCGGAGTGTCGCACGCCGGAATAGCCTTAGTGATTTTGGCCACTAATGTCAAGTAAGTTACTCGGATAGGCCAAGCTACTCAAAATCATGAGCCCTCAGAATCCTAGTTATTCTTACCCCAGAAACCAAAGGCGCTCGGTCACGCATCATCACCAGCTCACAACACGACACACCGTCGGAAACATCTCTCTCTAGTTTGCCAGCCTAGAGGTTACCATCCCATCGACTATCTATTTGCGATCGAATATGACTTTTCTTCCAACCTTCATTGCCTTCTGATCTATTCTCATTCGTAAGAGTGGGTTCAATCGTTAGAAGTTGCTCTAGTTGTACGACAAACTTAACTTGGTCATATATCGGGTGCACTTCATCGGTGAGTCCGACGTGATCTCGACACCATCATAACTATGAGTTCGTTCCTGTTGATAGTTCTTAACAGAGTATTTTTGGCGTAATAATATTTTTGTACATTTTCACAGAATTGTTTTTGTATTTTCGTGTATTGTTACTTTAATAATGACTGATCAAAATCCTAAGATCACTAAGATTGAATTTCCCACACCTCCAAACTTTCAGCTCATTCCGTTTTGGACAGAAAACATAGAAGGTTGGTCCTGCTACACAGAAACCGAGTTTCGAGACCACAGCTCGACAGATCCATTCATCCAATTTTTCGCCGTCGTGGGGTCAGTTCCGCGTGAATTGAACAGGTAAGTCACCCCCTTCTTTTTCAGCTCCGACTGCGTAGAATCATATGACCAGCTAAAAGTTTGATACTCGAACGTGGAGACATGTCTGATAGACAAAGTCTTGATGAGTTGTTTTACACTATCGAGCTCGGCAACGGTTCAGTGACAGAAATGCTGTCGCGCATGAGAGAAGTGATTGGTCAACGCACTCTCGACGAAGGTCTTTTCCGTCAACTCCCCCCCTATCAAAATTGCCATAACAAGTGCAAGCAGTTTTAGTAACAGTTAATAACAACCCAGTAGATAAACTACCTTCGTCTGCTAATCGAATTCTGGTGATCACCAGAATTCGCCACAGTGAGGTTTATTCCGTTACGGAAAAACCTAATGCTACCAACAACGAAGTGACGAAATTGTGCAATACTCCTTTTCGTTTCCTTAGCTTGCAGAAACAACATGGACCAAGCAATTCCTTACAACAAAGTTTTTCGTGAGGGAAAACCTTAATCTCATCTTTGAGGAGGGAAAAACTCACGTTGGTGTTGGTACAACGACACCTTTGGTAAAGCACCAAAGAAGTGTAAAGATCCCTGTTGTTTCCTTAGCCACAAATTCACCGTGAACGCATCAAAAATCTATTCCGCTGGCACGCCTCATCGGTAGTCAACATAAACCACTTACGTCTTCTGTGAGGTCACCTTCAGATAAGTACTCTCCACGAGAGTCGCGTCATCTAGACTACATTTCCCAGTTCCCTACTGATATACGATATGTATCTGGGGTGAACAATATAGTTGCCGACGCCTTATCATGAATACTTTCCCTGAATCGTATCCAAGGAATCGACTTTGTTGAAGTAGTTCGGCTTCAAAATGAAGACAATGATCTTCATCACTAGTTGTCCACAACAACACTCAGGCTCTAAACAAAGACAATTGGAATAGGTAAAAACACTTTAATTTGTGATTTTCCTACAGGTACAGCCCGTCCAATTGCCCCCAGGAGTTATAGACGAATCATCATTGACACATTGTGTGACCACTCTCATCCTGGAGTTCGTGCTGCGTCTAAACTGATGATCCAGAGATTCTGCTGGTCAAAGATGAAAAAGGACATCAAAGAATAGGCACACTTCTGTGTGGCCTGCCAAAGAAACGATGTAATTAAGCATAACAAATGCCCTCTTGGTACTTTTTTAGCCCCTGACGCTCGATTCTATCACGTCCACCTTAGGCTGGTAGGACCTTTACCAGAATCAAACGGATTCTCTTATCTTCTGACGTGCGTAAGCCGATTGAAACGCTGGCCAGTAGCGATCCCACTGAAAGACGTCACCAATGAAACGAATGCTTGCGTTTTCAACGAACGATGGATTGCAAACTTTGGTTGTCCATCTGGAATAATGACAGACCGTGGACGTCAGTATGAATCCGGATTGTTCCACTCAGACAAAACTTCGTGGAACTACGTATCGGATTTAGTTGCAACTGTCATACTACCCGTAAGTAGTTGAGTGTTTATTGTGTAATTTGTAACTTGCATTTCACTGGTCATTTATGTCCGAACTTTCTAGACATTGTTTTCTATTGGTTTGAACAGTGTTTGTCTGGCCAGCCATTTTGTTTGGTATTTCTTTTGAGTGCTTTGTGCATAAGGTGCAGATCGTTGTAACCGTTTTGTTGTTATTGTTGTTGCTTAATCACCTTGAATGTAAGTGACTAGTAAATTAATAATTGTTTGTTGTAGAACCATATCAGATGTTTATATCTGTTCCAATATAAATATTCCCAACACATAAGACAGTCTTTTAACTCTATCGACTTTGGGTGCGTTATTCCGGTGAATTTAATGCGATTTTAAGTGAATCAATCACCACGTGCTTCAGAACAAACGCCTACCACCCAAAACCTAACGGACTGGTAGAAAGATTTCATCAACATGTGAAAGCATTACATTCAACTACGAACATCCAACAGAAGACCGACGCTTTCCACTAGTCTTACTCGGAATTCAAAGCACTGTAAAAGATGTTGGGTGCAGTGTTACTGAACTAGTGTACGGAACGACTCTTCGACAACCAGGTGAGTTTGTGTATACCTCTTCTTCCCTAACAAACCTAGATCTCAATTTTTAGGTGAACCGGCTTACAATTGCTATGCGTTTAGTTAAGCCAGTCCAAACTCGACAGCAGTCGACAGACTTTTCTGTCCCACCCACCTTAAAATATAGTAAGCATGTTTTCGTACGTCGTGACGCTCTACGCCGACCTCTCAGTGCAACTTACGATGGGCTATACAAGGTCTTGGAACGGGAAACAAAGTACTATACGATCGACAAAAATGGCTACGAGGAGAACGTCAGCAGTAATCACCTCAAAGCAACCTACCTAGAAGGCAAACCTCTTAATGTCGAACTCGCCATAACATCTCCAAAACGATATGAGCGAAGTCGCCACGTCTCATGCACCGACCAAGAAACAAGTGGAAATTTCGAAAAGCCCCACAATGACGAGAGCTACACGTTCTGGTGGGAATGTACGATTTCCAGAACATTTCAACGAATATTATGTCTATTAATTCTCTCGTAATTTCCCACTCCCTACCGACTGCAAAGTTTATTTTACAAATAAAAATAACGATTGAATAAACTTTTTTCACTCTGCTGTGTGCATTTCACGCATTTTTGTATGTTTAAAAAAATATTACAAGCATCTTTTATTCATTGGGTGTTGTCGATATTTTAGGCGTTTTTGTAAACGCATTGAGTTGCCAGATTGTTTTCTTTTGCATACAAAATGCACATAATTAAAAATCTTTTTTCACTGGTTTCTAGGCCGTCTGAAAACAAACAGAAGAACACGGAAGAAGAATATATTTTGTACAAACGCTTTATGCGACAACACTCTAACGTAGGCATTGACGTCTATAATCTGCACAACATCGTAAGCTATCAAAAGGGACGTTTACCAATGTCTAGAAAATTTAGTTTTATCTTTTGGCTGGTTACGTTCAGGGTCCACACGAACCCATTAGAGGAGGGGGTGAGCTGTTGTGGTAAATAACTCCCAAAGTAAATAGTTGTATGGGCTCCGGACATTGATGCTGACCATGTTTATTTTAGTGGACACGATTAGTTGAAGGCGCTCGGTCACGCATCATCACCAGCTCACAACACGACACACCGTCGGAAACATCTCTCTCTAGTTTGTCAGCCTAGACGTTACTATCCCATCGACTATCTATTTGCGATCGAATATGACTTTTCTTTCAACCTTCATTGCCTTCTGATCTATTCTCATTCGTAAGAGTGGGTTCAATCGTTAGAAGTTGCTCTAGTTGTACGACAAACGTAACTTGTTCATATACAAGGTGCACTTCCCTTCTGACAAACTGCTCAAAGGTCTAGTTTCTGTATGTTCTAAACGTGAAGGTGGGATAAAAATCCAGCCTACACAACTACTGGTGCATGGTGATTCCATATTTCCTAAGAGGGGGATCGTTCCTAACGGCTTGAGTGAGGCGGTTCACAAAATTCTAAATGACTTTTGCGATAAACGAATAATAGACCCGACTCATACTTCTGCCTGGAGTACTCCAATTGTTGCACCATTAAAATCTGAAAGAAAGACTCCTTCAAATATGTGGTGAATATCGAATAACCTTTACTTCACGTTTGCTTTAACAGGAATGCACCACTTTTGAGACTGAGGACATTCTGAATCCCCTTCATGGTTTTAAAATGTTTTCTATAGTTGATCCAAAAGATGCCTATCTTCGAATATCTTTAGATAAAGTTTCATCAATGTTGACGACAATCAACATTCTATTTAGATCGTTCAAATACAACTATCTTCTATTTAGTCTCAGTTGTTCTCCAACCATTTTCCAAGAAGTGATGAATGATACTATTGACGACCTGAAAGATGTAAAATTTTATCAAGATGATCTTATTATTCATGGTCCTAATAAGATAACTCATGATAAACGGTTAACAGACTTACTGTGTCGTTCACTTGTGAAGAATATTGCTGTAAATCCGAAAAAAATGTTTCTTCTGTGTGTCTTGTTTTGAGTGTATTAGATACTTATTTGGTGGTGATAGGTTCAGACCAAATCCAAAGCGGTTAACCCCATTTATCAGCATACCATCTTCGAGAAATCGTACGGAACTACGTTCCCTAGTGGGTGCTTTACGATACTATTCACGTTGTATTCTCAATTTTTCGTATCAGGAAATGATCTATTACAAGTTTTATGGACCAATTCATTTGCGTGGGGTGATAAGCAAGAAGCTTGCTCGAGAAATCTGTCAAAGGTTTTGCAAAGTGATGTGATCTTAAGAGCTTATTTTCTTATTATACATTCAGTTCTTATTATAGATGCATTACCGGTTGGTGTTGGTGCAGTTTTAGAGCAGGAAGATAGATCAGTGATCTGTGTTTCGCAGAAACTTACTGATACCGAAAAAGGTTATTCTCGAACTCAGACAGAAGCTTTAGATGTCTTTTGGGCTGTTAAACATCTTCATAAATATCTTTCTGGAAAGAAATACACTATTATTAAGGATGAAGCGTTGAAGTTCATTTGTCATCCAGAAACATCATTAGCACGCTCCTCAGCTGGTATTTATTAACGTTGGAGTATTACCATGAGTGCTTATGACTAAACTATTCAACACCAGAGTGCCAAAGATGTTCAACATGTGGATTATATATCACGACAACCAGTACACGATAAGCCCGATAATTCTTCAGATTGGTTGTTAGTGAGACCTTTACCGGCAAACCGTCCAGTCATGATTCGACAAACACGTAAATATTTTGGAGGTATAATATCAGCTATATGAATTTGATACACAGATTCCCTAAATATTTTGCCAGACGAGAAAGTTGTCTACTATTGTACTATGCTTGCAAAAGACACGTAAGGAAGGAACTCTGAATTTTACTTTTAGCACTCTTTCCCAAGCTGTAGGCTGTAAAACCTGACATTACTGTGGTGATGGTAAACAGTTTTGACGGACACCTCTTGGAGTTGCATGTTTAACTGTCGGTTCTCTATAAGCTCTAATTCGACCAATAGTGTTCTAGTACAGAGCTTTACATGGTTTATACACTTGAAAAGTTCGTCTAGTAATGGCTGCCATAGATTCAATCGGTCTATTAAGTTAGAGCCTGCTTTCAAAACAATAAAAGACATTAATGTCGGTTGCCGGTATATTTGTGAATATTTGGTCAATACAGCCACCATCACCTAATAAATCAGCCTCCTTTACTTGCATTTACACTTCACGAGTTTTTGTTAGACGTATGATAATATCGAAAATGAAAATATCTTATTCTAAATCTGCTCTTTAAATGAATTATTTTAGAAATAAATTCTCGAGAATTTGGAACCATTTGCCCCAAGCCATTCGGGAAGCAGATTCACTTCCTTTATTTATACGGCACGTTAGTAACTTCATCTCTTCTGAAATCTCATTAAACATGTTCACACCAACTATTGTTTTTAACTCCACTAGCGAAATAATAGGGACTCTGAATGTGTGAGCACCACTCACCTGTCTTCGTCATATGATAGTGTTCTTCCCTTTATCAGCTTATAAGCATAAGTAGTATGTCGGAAGCACAAATACTAATCCAGCCTATTAGCTTTGTCAACCCCAGAATACCAGTGCTCTTTGTTTTGTGTTCTCTCTTCTTTTGTATTCCCTTTAAGTTGTAGGAGATTGTGCAAGACAAGTATGGAACATACTGACACAAAACTATTACCTTCTCCTCAACACCCAAGTTCCGAGTACCCTTAGTCCTATCTCGCGCCTGGACATACTCAGTGATCCATTCCGCTAACCCTTAGCCGCTTTTTGGAATGGTAACGCACTGGTCAAGAAGCGCGCGGTACTTTGTCATATATGCAGCATGCTACAATATTTATATTTAGTATCCTAGTACTGTAAACCTTGTTGCAGTTGGTTTAGTTCTCAATTCAAACCTTTATATTCTATAAAGGTCCTGACAGCAACATTTCGTCGAAATATTTGTATGTATGTAAACTCATATCATTCTGATCATACCTGTAAACTGGCATTGTCCCATGTATACAATGATACTTGAGAATAAAAGCTATTCATTTATTTATTTACTGAAGCTGGTATTTTGGACATTGTATTAGTTGAACTCGTTTCTTTGTGGTTATCACAAAATAATTTAAATCCTATCTAACAAATTAAGACAATAAGTAACCAACGTCAGTTTGATGTGTTTAGGTCCACAAGCCAGCGTGTTTTATCTCTTGTCTTTTAGGCCCTACCTCAAGACATCCTGGAGCAGGTCGGCGAAAAGTGTGGGGAGATCTGTGCGGAGGTCAGCAATGATGTGTCTCTGAACAGATTGTCGTGGTCGATGTTAGCGAGCTGTTGTTTATGAGCCCTCATTGCAGTCTCACAATATTAATATCATTCTTTTGTTGGCAAAAGACTTCCTTTTAAGTAAGAATCAGTAGTAACTAATATAAACAGCCTTAATTCTCAAGCATCATTTTTTACATGAGAGTATGCCAGTTTATAGGCATGTTCAGAATGATGTGTGTTTACATACATGCAAATATTTCGATAAGGCGTCACTGTCAGGACATTCATAAGATATAAAGATATGAATTTAGAACCAACCCAATGGCATCAAAATTTGCGGTGCCGAGACACCAAGTATATGTATCGCATCATGGTGCATATACGACTAAGAATTGCACGCTTCTTCGCCAGGGCTTTGTGATTCCAAAACGCAACAGAGCTGAGAGTGCTGCAGGGGGTTTAAGTGGTTGCTAGTGGCACAACACGCCACTTATGCTTAAAAATGAATTAAAAAGTGTGAGCTCTGGCGTAAGGCTAAGACAGATGAGTGATGCTCGTACGTCCAGAGTCCTTATTATATCGCTAGTGGAGTGAGAAATAATAGTTGGTGTGAACATTATTAATACAACATCTAGAGGGTTAAAATCTCCACCATGTCGTACAAATAAAGGAAGTGAATCTCCGAATTACTTGGGGGGGGAATTACTCCAGATTCTGGAATATTTATTTGCAAAATAATTCATATAAAGACTAGATTTGGAATTTGACATTTCTATTTTCACAGCTGAATTGCGTGGGTTATAGCAAGAAGGTTCATTGACTTGAATTGTAGCAAACGATGAAAATGCTGATTTGTTCGATATTTCGTAAAAGATTAGGTTTAACTTGAGTCGGCGCCTCAACAAAGTATCAAGTCCTAACCCAGTGCATCTAGTCTCATAGTCCGGAATACGGTCAGCCTTATGAAAACAGAGAGTAAATCGACGATGGACAGATTCCGGTTCGAGTTTATTCTTAATGGAAACATTACTGAGAATAGAGGTGCAGTATTCCATTAAAGTTTAGACACAAATTTTATATAGAAGAATACGAGAATCATTGTAGTAAAAGTTACGTAGTATACAGCCGAATAGTCAATGTGACTTAAATGCCTGCATATTGACCTGTTCTGTAAAAGACAGATTATAAGAGTACCTTAGTCCTAAGTCAACTGTTGACTGAAGCCTAGGCAAATTACTACTGCTTATGGAGAGATCAAAATTGAGGCGCTTGTCTCCAAAATATATCCAACCACACTTAGAAGCATTAAGATCTAACTTCTATTTCGAGCACCATACTGCGACCTTGTTGAGTTCAGCAATGATGCCACTAAATGTGTGTGCAAATTCGGGAGGAGGGAATAGGTAAACTATTTTAAGATCATCAACGTATAGAAAAGGTATACCTACGCTGAATCATTTGCATGTGTCCTTTAAGAAAGCTATAATAATAGCTTTATTTAATAGTGTTTTTAGTACAATATGAATTTTCAGCTTACATTATCTCAACAAGTTACTTTTTACCGTGTCAACATCTGAAAAAAACACACGTTACATTGTTAACAACGACAAAAACAATTACAGTAACATAAGGAGCAGGAGCCTTTGCATTTTATAATAATCCGCATTTTTAAAAACACAGATTTCTGATTAGATCGGTTCTAACAAACTTTTCACCACATAAAATATGTGCTAAATATGGAATAGTTGAGCATTTACACTTCTCTTTACGTGCTTGAATCCTGATAT
This sequence comes from Schistosoma mekongi, assembly GCA_034768735.1. NCBI lineage: Eukaryota > Metazoa > Platyhelminthes > Trematoda > Strigeidida > Schistosomatidae > Schistosoma > Schistosoma mekongi. The sequence goes on from CM068305.1 coordinate 17,572,548, forward strand.
AGCAGCGTCGCGTTCTGCCAAAAGATAAACAAGGAGAAAGTTTTGAATGAAGAGGGTGGTTTATGTCAGATAGAATAATCTTAGATAGATGTCTGCGGGACTTTAAATGTCTATTTACAACCATGTATATAATAACGTCGTAGCTTTCACCACGCACTTTACTAACATCTTTCAGTACTCTACGGAACACAACATAGTCTTTTCTAAATAGTGCGGGAAAAAATAATGGGGAGCAGTATAAAATGATCGGTAATAAAGAGTAGTGGGTTGAAGTTGTAGCGACTTAGCTTGACCAATCAAAAGTTCACTTCACAAAAAAACTAAGGTCCAGTATTCATTTAATTCCTTATTCTGCATAGGGACTATATTTCCTATCAGCTTATATTGAACGTTGATAATTATTTGTGTGTTTGAATAACTGGAACCGCGCTCCACTGTCTCCTGCCCACACTACTGAATAAATACCTATTCCCAAAATACTCTGGATTCTTGTGTCACTAGATCGGGATATATCTAGGCATTAAACTGGTGAGTTCCGTGTCGAATAAAATATTTCATTTCACAAATGGCTTACAGGGTATGAAGATATTTACTAAATTCGACTTAGTCAGGGCATATCATAATATCCCAGTAGCTGAGGAAGATATTCCGAAAACAGCTTTCACAACACCATTTGGATTATTCGAGTTTGTACACATGCCATTCGGCCTACGGAACGCGGCACAAACATTCCAAAGGTTTATGGATAATTTACTTCGAGATATGCCATTTGCTAAAGGGTATATAGATGACCGATTAATTGCCAGCCCGAACTTAGAATCACATGAACAACATGTGAGAGCAGTACTTGGACGACTAAACGAAAATGGCATGAACATTCACCAAAAGTAAATTTCATCCACGCAATGTTGTCGAATACTGACAGACTGTTTGCCACGGATCAAGTGTCAGGCGCTGGATGAGCTAGTAATTCTGAACTAAGCTACAGCTACAAAACCGAGATGATTTTGTTTGGTATGTTGATCGAACCAACGTTCCTACGGAAGTCGTTTCTAGGAGGGAGCTAATATAGCAACTTAGCTTGACTAGTCAAAAGTTCACTTCAAAACTTAAGCATACGCCAAAACAATTAGGCTCCAGTATTCATTTACTTCCTTATTCTGCATAGGGACTATATTTCCTATTAGCTTATATTGAACGTTGATAATTATTTGTGTGTTTGAATAACTGGAACCGCGCTCCACTGTCTCCTGCCCACACTACTGAATAAATACCTATTCCCAAAATACTCTGGATTTTTGTGTCACTAGATCAGGATATACCTAGACGCTAAAAACACTCAGCTGGTTACTACAAAATTTGAACGTGTCACGTTATGGCTCAATTCGAAGAGACACCGGAACCTTTAAGTTCGTTGAAACATCAGCTTAGCACATATAGCAATAGGTGCTGTAAGGCCGAAGGGACTGATGGCGAGGAATGACACGACAACATACCCCTAAGAGTCATTAGTTTGTTAGCTTCCTCTGTTGTAAAACACAGTATATCCCCAACCACGTACCACCTCAACCCTAGAGTTTGTTCTTTTGGCATCATATTAACGGATTAATTTCCGACTGCCAATAACTAGTCTTGCTTTCCAACATCTAACACCTTACTAACATTAAAAACTAACTTTATTATCCGGAGGCCAGACTCTAGCAGAGTTCTGTTAATTCTCTCCACGAAGGATTTTGCATCAATTACTTTACAAACGAAGCTACACAAGCATCAACGTAAAGACACCTGTCAGGTGCTTTCCTTATGATTTGTTAGTCGTAGCCAAATGTTAACACAGCTTGAAGTAACGCGTACTTGACACAAAATGGAAAATACGCAGCCCTAAATGGATGAACTGTCATTTTGGGTTCAGGTAGTTTTTCTATAATCAGCTTCCCTCTACAGGAGCCACAGATAATCCCGATCTTTTTCAGAGACTTCAACTCGTAAGAAACAGTTCTTCAATATTCGCTGGAACTGACAGAACCTAAACAGCAGACTTTCAAAGAGGACAAATAGCTAGGGCCACTAAAAAGTACGCCGTTCAGTAAGATTCCCTTAGGCTTAGCCGCACAGTCAGATATAACTTGTACCTTTGCCAGCTTCCTCGAATTTATAACAAGATGATGGGAGGGGGTCGGCGCCACTTGTATAGTGTCCCGCTCATGGTAGCCTAGATATATACTTCCTCCACAAGTCTTAATATAACCTCATGGATCGGAGTGAATCTTTTGCCTTTTGTTCAGACACCCTAATCTTCGAACAGCTAAGTTTGGAATCTTTCCTTCACCCTTTTAGAGGAGACCTATAAAGAAGTGGGCATCGTTGTATTTGCACGACTGTTCAGCAAATTTAACTGCAGTAATGTAGTCTACTGACCATGAATTGTCACGTCGAGTATTAACTATAAATTCCTCTTCATGCATATCTTTTATCATTAGCTCAACATTCTTTGTAGACCTTACTTCAGCGCAGGAGACTTACCTAAGTTAACTGGGCTTCTTACTAACCAACCCAGCGGGGTTCTGGTAGTATAGAGTTTGGAGTCATTCGAAATCACCAGCACTATTCATCCATGAGTCACTGGGACGTTACACATGATCAACAATTTGGTTTTTCTACCTATGGGTCATGGGATGTGCAAGTCGGACAGGCAGGATCTGATGTCAAGCAGGTCAATACTAGGCACTGATACCCGTCCTACCTTCAATTTGTGGGTTGTATAAACAAATGGGACCTTACTAATAGTTTTATCAGTCAGAGATTCCGTGTTGAAGGACACTCTCTCAAGAAAGCTGTAGTAGAAATGAGTGTCTTTAGTCCGTATTGCCAGGTTTCCGGAACAGTCATCTCTAGCAATCCCTGCTTTCAAACAGGTAAAACATAGTCGCATGCCTTTCGCGACAGCTAACTTCTGTAAGCTTAAATTCGAAAATTTGTCACACCTCCAAGTAATGTCTGCCTTTACGAAACAGGCACTCACTTTGTTCTAAGCCAGGTCTACAAGTCCTTGCTACGGACGTTCTACCACGAGTTGTCGTTTTATGTAATTCTGTTGTAAGTTGTATTATACCAGCAAATTTATTCAAGGACCGATTCATGTTTCATTCAACTAACTTTAAGATATCTGAAAATTGTGGACCATTTCCTTCATTCTCCATGGATGTACTTGATTATATCCACTCCTCCTCTAATCTGGTTGGTAGATGTTTAATTGACGCTTTGATGGCTAACACTTGAAACATCAGTGTAATTCAGTAAACTAACAAGTTATCTAGGAAGAAAACAATCTCCTCCGAGTCGTCCTGTGCGTGACGACCATCGCCTTTCACTGTTTCAAGCGCCTTTCTGGCTATTACAGAAGGCCTTACAAATATTCACCTGAGAATTCGCTGGGCTTCCCCACACCTCAGCCGTCAAGTGAAACAAGTGCCTTTAGACAGGACTGGGTTAGTGGCTCTTATGGCGGCTACTTTAAAATACACCCCTTTTACTAAGTTCTACCATCAGATTATTAACCTTACCACAGGCTGCACTGACCTTGTCACTGAAGGGTGGCTGTTTTCCCCCCTCCTCTTAATGCTCAGCCCTCCTTTGATGACGATTTAAACCCTTATGCCACTTGTTCAAAAACTTTAAACATAAGCTTGAGCCCTTTACAAACCCCGTTTTCTATGCTATGGTTCCAGCGATTAATTTGACTCATCCGTTTAGTTTATGCTTTGTATTAAACAAAATACACTAATCTCCCCTCATTGTTTGACCGTCACCTTTATGGAGAACGATATTATACAAATAACTTTTACACCCAGAAGTATGTTGCACTAGTCATACAAAACTACTTATTAAACGGCTTACGCTCTCTTGTTAATCTTAAAAGTTATCTGATAAAGGGTTTGCAGAAGAGTAATTAGTTTAACCCACTTCCATTTTGAATGAGTAGATGAAAACTTGACGGCAACTTTCATGACTGAAATAGAATTTAGATCGGGCAACATATTTAAGGGGTTTAACTTTTTTCTACACATCGTCAGCTTATCACGAAGGGTGGTAACTTTTTTGGGTAATTGTTACCCCCCTTGCACCGCTTCAGATACCCTTCTGGTCAATATATCTGACCTTCCAAATATTTGTCGCAACATCCATCACGACTCTAAATAGCCTTCTAATGACGGCAGTTACTTGCATCGTTGAAAAGCTCTGGCTATTGATCCTTGAATCAGCAAGCACGCCAATCTAGTATCACCACTCAACCCTCATCAGACAAAAACAGGACTAATTCTCTTGAAAATCTAAGATAATCTGCCTAACCGCCGCAGCAACTCCTAGGGATAAATGCTGGAAGTTTGAGCACCAGTTTGCTTTCATCCGGTAGTGCAATAAATTGTGTACTAACACATTCGTTACAGACATCAGACATCGTAAGCATCATCAGTTATCAGAACTCACCTTTCTAAAAGGCAACCTCCACTTTTCCTTGAAGTCCGGCCCAATTCAAACATACGATATCCAGCTGTAAATTCAGAATAATAATTTCCGAATTCAAATGGGCAAGTTCAAACAAATACATAATGTTCAGGTGTCAATTAAATTTATTCAGTTGACCAACAACAAAACACAAACCTGCATTCGGAAACTGTCAAATAAGCCAAGCAGGTTTGCTGCAACTGCACTCATCGTGGAGTTGCAGAATATTGTGTAAATCTTCTTGAAGAATGAGAGTAAAGTCGAAATCACGATTGGTCGTGGCTATATTATCCCCAAACAACAAGTTGGAACAAGGCAGGCTGTTATGACACAGTGTACAGCTTCACAGGTGGTAACAAGATTGTATGAAATTTAAAACAACTGAAGTAAACTATACTCGCTCCAATAACTTCTGCGAGTCAATGACTCCTGATCTTAACATGGACGCTTTGGTTATCAAGGTTTAAAAACACTGTCTTACGGTAAGGAAATTCGGTCACACCAAATGAGTGTCAATCGAAAAAATAGGTCTATTTTCTTGACACTGTCGATTCTGTCGTCTACCAAAATATATCACCATCAATTTGGGGTTCCTATTATGTACAACTTTATAGAAGAACAGGAAGGCCTCTAAAATGCTCCTAGTTATGTGGTCAATAAGTAGGGCGAATTCAGAGCAAGGTTAAACATTTCAGAAAGCCGCTCCCCCCACCACAATCGAACCAAGTGCAAGTTGGTTACTAGTTCGACGTCTGAGGTTGACGATCTTACCTTAACATAATGCTGCGTAGGCAAATTTATTTCACCATAGCAGTCATCAGTAGTAGGATTAAGACTACCAATAGATTAGGGCGTTTACTACCATGACTTAAAACTAACGCAACAGTTTGTGCTTAAACCCAATGGAAGGGTCCTATTCGTCACAGCATTGCTATATTACTAGTGTATGAAAGAAGCCTAATGGAATCTCCATCGATATTTCACCGAGCACGTTTTCTAGGAAGAGGTGATAAGCGTTTTTACCCAAACAAACAGACTGTTTGTACGCTACTCAGTGGCGTTATATGTATTGTCAAAATAAAATAGGAAAGTATACAACGGCTATCGCTATTAGATACTATTGCATAAAAGTAGTTTGCGTTACCTCATTCATCGAACTAATGATCTCCAAGCGACAGCTATAAAACTTTCGTGCAGTGATCGCTTGCTTGTTTCAGCCGTCTAATGAGTTATTACCAGTAGTCCACTTGTATCACTTTCCGTAGTGTCTTATCATGTTCACGAGGTAATGATTGCAAGGAATGCTAGTCTGCGCAAAGATTTCTAAAAACAATTATGTGAAAAACGAATTGCTAGAACATAGAATAGATTCCTGCAAAATTTCCCAGCGAGCCTTCAATGTATTTTGTCAATAAACTTTCAGCGTATCTGTTTACAAATGGTTATTAATTATTCTGCCTCAAAGTATAATATAAGCATCACAACCTGCTGTAGAACATCGTCAGACTTGCCAGTCATGTGTCTAATTTTTATTGACAAATTGATGTTTAATAGAGTTGGAGAATTAACGACAAAATGGTGAAACTTGTGGTTGTAGTTTTTGCTGATCCTGATGTATCTATCTGACTCCTTAAATGAAAGGGACTAGTGTAACTCAGTAACTGTCTTCATCCAACGTCTGGGTACTCGATCAGGTTCCACATGTAATATGAAAGGCAAACATTAATTTTTACCAAAAAGTTTATTTCAGCGGGTCAAAACTAAGCAAACAAGATTAGGAGAGGTTGGGAAGTGGAAATTCCGCTGTTCAACCATACTGTAACACAGATATCAAGATAAGAATGTGCAACGACTGAAACATCGTGTTTAGGGCTCTTAGTTACTGCTACAAACTGTAGTGAAGTACTTACAAATAGAATATATAACTCCTTGTATCGTTTGGTCTTTTTTCTTTAAATGATTGGGCTGCAGAACTCTATTATCATTTTCTGGTCAAAACCCTCATTTTTCATAGTATCACGGAGAGTTAAGGTGAGGCCACGGACTGGTACATTTCTGAAGTTATGGTTGAAGGCCTCAATGCTACATTGTATCCTGAACATAGGAAGGGCCAATCGAAAGTTCTATTCCTATTGGCCGTTTAAGAAAATAATCAGCGAGTAAAGAAGAAAATTAGGTCTAAACTGTGTAAATTATTAGAATTTCGAATAGCAGTTCACTGACAAGCTTAAATGTCAACCAAAAGACCCTGCTTGAGAGTGAATATATATCATACTCAAAATTCAATTAGCACTCCAACATTACATGAGGTACTGTTAATGTTTTATCAAAACATCACACCCACCGCAGCTCGAAAGTTTGGATGTTAGTAATTCGTTCCAAGTTCCTTACGAAGATTCTTGTATTTATACCAGGCTATTCGTTAGAGAAAACTTCGGAATCTTTTCAAAAATGACTCTCTTTTCCTTTCGTAGGCTAAATGTGGGAAGGCAATAGGTCCTTCCGATTTTTATAAAGCAATGATATAACTGATTAGAAAAGCCAACG